>VZRR01000412.1:219524-332426 GCA_013398015.1 Oreocharis arfaki
TGAGGGTGGTGAGGCACTGGCACAGGTTGCCCAGAGAAGCTGTGGATGCCCCATGTCTGAAACTGTTAAAGGCCAGGCTGGATGGAGCTCTGAGCAATCTGGTCTAGTGGGAGATGACCATGGAAGGGGGTTGGACTGGGGAGTCAATCTCTAAGGTCCCTTTCAACCCAAACCATTCCATGATTCTATGAAAGAGGCAGGGAACGAAAGCTGGAAGCTAAAAACCCGATCCAACATCGAGAAGTGCCGAAAGGTTTCAAGGATTTGTTTCCCCTGAGTGCTATTCAGAATAGCACAAGCTGCGAAATACAGCGTGGCACTGTCTTTGTTCCCTTGCAGGGTCTCTGCATAATTCTACACAGAGAAAATGAGTAAGACACTAGGAATGTTTTTAGAAACTGAGACTTAATATTCATCAATTCCTAGAACTTGCAAGTTAGTTTTCTCAGGCCTCTAACAGTATTTTTCAAGGAAATAAAAAAATAAGAAAGGAGTATTGTCAATACAAACAACAATTCACTTTTGAGTAGAAAAACCTAAAACACACTAAACCCTAGAAGTTGTAGAGCCAACCACTCAAAATTTTGGAGATGCCAGCGTTAACTTTACCTTTGTAACCCTGAATTCCTTTATTTGTGTGCCAGATGATGTATTCTCTAAATGTAGTTAATTTTCCCACAAAATGCCTGTTCTTGGACTTTGCAGGTCTCCTGCAATGAACAGCTGTTCAGTGCCTTGTACAACACCTCCCAAATTCAAAAGATAGCAAAAACTCCAGCTACAGCAGGCAAACATACAAAATGGAAAATTAAAGATAATCTCCACCCTGTACATGTTGTGTCTCATTTCATCCTCCCTTCACACCCACCAAGATGGCATCTGAATACAGCTTATGCACCAATGGCTGTATTAGCATTTTAAAAGAACCCTCTGGTCTGCGAGAGAGATGGGGTAGAGTGAAAAAATACCCATGAAGCCTGGATGCCCAGGTTGAATTGCCCAGGACATAATATTTTTGGAACACTTTGCATCACACTGCACTTTCTGTGTGCAGAGCACGGCCCCCCACTGATTTCAGCACCAGTGGTGCATGCAAAACATCTGTCCAGAATCCCAAATCAGATATGAAGAAAATGAAAAATAGCTAATTACTAGAAATTACCCTGTACCACGTTAAGCACATTGTAACACACACAGTGTATGATGTACAGTTTCCAAGGACACAATTTCTAGGGCTTTAACCATGTCCCCCTCTTCCGTGCTGCCCAAGTCTCTCTGAGACTTGTACCTCTGCTGGCCACCAGCCAGCATTCATTCCTGGACAGGCTCCTAAAGTTCACTGTCCAATCTGCCTCTTCTTTTCCTTTTATCCAGTCCATCTCTCCTGTTCCTTTTAATTAAATCGAATAGCTTCAACTTCTTGCATCCCCCCCTTGTGCCCAGATTCAGGAATGATCAGATCCTGGAGGAGAAAGGTTTGCCACCCAGTGCAGGGGTGCAGGATCCAGAGCTGTAACTGCAGGAGCCCTGCTCAGACCCACCAGGAGCATTTGAGTGGGCATCTGAGAATTTTGTCTACTGGAGTTACAGCAATGTTCTACATATGTAGCAGGATGACAACTGCACTCAAAAATGGTGAATCTTAAGATGTTTCCTTCAGCTTCAGAAAGAACATCTTACTGAGGTACTCAGAGTCATTCTCAGAGACTTATTTGGTAGTAAAGTGCTGGATTCTGCTGCCACTGGAATGGGGAGCATGGTTCATATGCTCTGCACAATTGGGAAATAGAATAGAATAGAATAGAATAGAATAGGAGTAGAATAGAATAGATTAGAATAGTTCATTTGGCAGGGACCTACAATGATCATCCAGTCTGACTCCCTGGACAATTCAGGGCTGATGTGTTGCAAGTGTTGAGGGAGGAAATGAGACGGCATAAAGGGTCAAAGAAGGCAGGAGGAAAGGTTTGACTCTGCAGAGCAGTGATACGAAATACTCTGACTCCAGGGGCCTTGATAAAGGGCAGTAAAATAGCACTGGATTCACAGTGAGAGACTGGTAACTGCTTGTGCAAGGGCAGGTCAGCTGCAGGTAGTGTTAGATATTTCACTCTCTTTAAACACTGAGGTGTGAAAACCCTGCATGAGGCTTAAAATTATTTCAGAACTGTGAGTTTATTACAGGACACTGAGAAAAACAGTTTCACCTTTTTTTTTTTTCTTCTATTTATAAGAAGATTTTTCTCACTTCACTGCTGAATGCTGCAAGTTAAATGTGGAATGGAGCACTCTGGTGTGATGTTCAAGCCAATTTCCACAGCACGAGGACATACTGCTTTTCCGTGCAATATAAGGTAGAGTTTTCGGAACACCATTTTTTTGTTATTTAAATCCATATTTTCTTCTGCTAAGAACTTTAAGTTCTGAGACCTACTTCAGACACTTGCAGTCATGAATTTTCTTGTCCAAATAGGACACATCTCAGCTATCCTTAAATGCACCAAAATTGTGCAATCACCAGAGGATAACTTGCAGACAAATGTTCCACTTTTATTACTTGCTATTAGAGATATCATCTCTTCACTCAAAGTAGTTAATTCATGGACCGATTCCAGAGAGCTACCTTCTTAGTTGGGATGAAATGTCCCAAATGTCTGAAGTGACAAGTACACAGGTGCTTTACAGGGTAAGAGAGCAACATTCAAAGGCAAGTTAAAAAGTCAAACTGTGGGATCCTTTAGCTGCAGCTTAACAATGATGCAAAGATGCTCTGATAAAAGGTTCTAGTCCAAACTCACAGTAACACTTAATTATCCATTCTCCAATGTGAATGGCATGTCCAACTTTTTGTATGGTTTTTTGGGTTTAGTTATCTATTTGAAGAAAAAACATCTACTTACTTGAGGAATAGGCATCCGCTTTTCTTCAGATCTTTCTTAGAAAAAGTGCCTGTGATGTAAGAGACTCCTGTTTATCAATGTCTATCATATCCTCCACTTTTCTAAGGGTATTTCCACCAAAAAAAACAAAAAAAAACCCCAAAAATTGATTTGTGGAATAGATCTGTTCATTCGTTCTGGACAGGTCTTGACTTTTCAGACCCCAGTTCAGAAAGGATGCTTTCCTACTCAGTTGCACTAGATCTCACAGATAGCAACCTAAAGGTCTACATCTCAACCATTTCCCTGTTGCTATGAGGAGACTCAGAAAAGGGGAAGAGAGGCCGGATGTTATGCAACTGTTGTTTAAGTACCAGCAAAACACATCCACAGTCCTAGTTCTAAAAAGGCTTAGTCATGCAGGTAACAGCAACACACATGCAGAGAATCTCATCCTGCAAGCCAGTCCAAAGTCACCTTGGCAAAGACTAAAGTTCCTTCCTGGGAAGAGTTTACTTTCTCCCGTCTAGGGGCTCCACACCATTGTCATCAGCCCACATTAAACATGCAACTCTTTCATACTGCCTCCTGCAGAACCTCCTTCTTGGTTTTATCACCCATTATGTGGCCAGGGCTCCACATCTTCCCACCGTTTTAGCTCTTGCCAAATCTATGTGCACCCCTGTAAGATTTCCCACGGTCACTGTTTAGCTCACAGCTACTATTGGCTCAACTGCAGAGATGTCTGTCTTTCCTGACTGGATGGTGGAGGATGGTGGAAGGACACGGGAGGCCTGTAACCTCTTGAAGTTGCTGTTTTCTGGCCAAGCCAGTCGGTAGGATGGGATGGTGGAAGGAAGCCTCTGTTCTGTGGGCCTGGGGGGTTTTCTGCACATGTTGAGCAAAGCCTTCAGTTCCGATCGGAAGCTGTCATTGAGCCAGCAGTAGATGAAGGGGTTGTAGCAGGTGCTGCTCATTGCAAACCAGTGGAAGGCAAAGTACAGGGCATTGTTGGCATGGATGGTCTGGCTGGAGAGGAGGACGACATAGCAATTCAAGGGGAACCAGCAAACAGCGAAGAGGATGACAACGAGCATCAGCATCTTGATGGTCTTCTTGTTCTTTTTGCGAAGGACAAAGTACTGCTCGGTGGTGACATCCCCGATGACATTGCGCAGCCAGAGTTTCTTTGCCACTGTCATGTAGGCAGCAGAGATGATCAGGAGGGGCAGGACATAGAGCAAAATGAAGGTTGTTAAATCAAGGTACTTCCAAAAGAGATCAGCAGGCTCAGGGAAATCTGGCAGACACAGGCACCGGGTAACATCCTCACTGCAAATGGAGAGAGGGCACAGGATGAGAGGCACATATGGCCAGACATGGCGGGGTAAGTACATCAGAAACAGGGAGGCAGGTGGGAGAGGGCTCCTGCCATAAGGCCTGAAAGCGAACACTGCGTTTATCTGTGACAAATGTCACAGCTGAGCAGAGCTCTGCTCTCCGAGGATCTGAGCCATGGAGAAGCCAGTGAGCAATGTGGTGATAATTTCTTATGGGCATTCATGACCTTACGATAATTTTATGAATTTCATCAATTACAAAATTTCCAGCTGCACATAAGCAGGTTTTTATTTTCTGTCCTTCGGCAAACAGGAACACAGCCTCTGCATGTATTAAGGACCTTTCCCTCATTAAAGCACTTTCCAAATATTAAGGCTCTTGACAGCTGAGGCAGATTTTTCTACTTTCCTAGGGCTGAAGAGTAGACTAAAACCTGTTGGGTTTTAGTGGGTTTTTGGTTGGCTGGTTGGTTGGTTGGTTGGTTTACAAACCCATTTCTGGTCTGCCCAAACAGGTCAGATTGGTACATGGCATAAAATGCCAGTGTATAGAGGTAAAGCATCCAGGCCAGATCCTCTAACTTCTTAACCTGTTTTGTGTGATTAGTGGGACAGAACGAAGATAAAATATTTAAAAATAAAAAGGACAGGATATCAGACATTGCAAAAGGAATCTGATTAAAATTGTAGTTTAGATCCATATTTGGCTAACGTTGATATATGCTAAAGGCTTTCAGTAGAATTTACGAAAGTATGACTGCTCAGTTTGGCCTCCAGGGAGACTGTGGAGGAAAGCAAAGCACATCCTTACCTGTATTCAAAGGTAAAGAGCTTTTGGTAGATAGCATGTGGTAGGGAAAAACAAGTTGCCATGATCCAGATTACAGAGATGTAGATAACACCTTTTCCGGTAGATATGCGAGGTTTCAGAGGGTGCATTATAACCTGTGCGAAATAACCCCAAATCTAGGCTTATTACATTTCTGGAAAAAATTATACAGTTTTTTTCATAAAATCTTCCAGCCTTAAATCTATTATTTAATATGGTAATTCAGTGTGCAAGCAGCTCAGTCTTCACCCAGCTCCTAATGAAAGCTCCCAGACCTGAAAACCCAAATTTTAACACCATGAAATATGGTTCAAGTCAGATCCTAGTCCTACCCTCAAATTTCAGTATTTGCATCAGGTGGAGAAAACTGTGTATCAGGAGGTGTTAACGTATTTTCATTACCAGGTTCAATTTCCTTAATAGAATAAAAACAAACCAAAAAAAAAAGGGAAAAAAAAGAGAGGAGAAAAAAGGTTCAAACTCTTCGGTATCAGTGACTCAAAGAACCAAAGGGTTTGTGATTTTACCAGACCTCCATGGAAATGCTTCTGATAGTCAGTGCATTTGCTGGAAACAATCTTTCCAGCAGTAAATGCTAACTGTCAATGTTTTCACGTGGTTGTTGGGTGACTCCAAGCTGATAATACCCGACTGTCTCCAGTTTTGAGCCTATTATCAATGGCAAACCACAGCTCTGCTTGTGACAAACACCAGTGTGCTACAGTCAGATCTCCAGTATTCAGGGTAACAGGAGGTGGGACATCCCAGAACATCAGGAAATAGAGCTGAGAAAGCTAACTAGGATGTCCATTACAAAAATGGTGCTGGACAAGCCACCCCAAAGGAAAGCTGTCCATATAAATTCCTTTCAGAATCCTGAGCTTTCTCCTCGTTTGAGAGCTACTGGATTATCTACTGAGTAAAAGATCCCTTTACCCAGCTGGAAGAGATAGCAAGGTGGTGGATATCTCCTACCTTGCTGTGCATTTGAAACTGTTCTGATAGCAAGAACTGCCCACCTACCCTGTCAGCTCCTCATGCATCTTACGACACTCTGGGAACTGAGGGGAAAAAGACATGGGATCATCCTTTCTCAGTTTACTTATGTCCTCCCAAGCTTTTCATCTCTCTGCTTCAGAGAGGTCTCACCTGGTGCCTGTCCACAGCAATGGCTGTAAGGGTTAAGGCAGAGACGTGGAGGGAGCAGTACTGTGCAAACCTACTGACGTGGCACATCCCCTTCCCGAAGATCCAGGTACTGTTCACAAAACGAGCCTAAAACAAGAAGACCATTAGTTTTGTGCACCCAACAACTGCTTTTATGTACGGCTTCAGCACACAGTTCCTTGTGCTGTGTAAAAAACACTTTTATGATAGCAGGTTTTTTGAACAATTGTACGATTTTCTGGCTTCTGAACCCTGAAGAGGTAGGTTACTGCTGCTCAGTGGCCTGGCAATATCCTCCAGGACAATACGGCAGCCAGTACCAAAGATATTTGTTCTGTTTCGTTTTCAGTGAGTCTTTCTGCAGCCTCACTATGGAGTCAATACATGTGCTTTTTCTTTTAAGGTCTCCTTTGTGGGACAGGGTGACCTGTACATCTTATGTCACTTCAAGCAAACTACAGCTTTTCAAAACAGCTTGTTAAATGGTGGTGAGCATTTATTTTTTCAGGAGTTTTATAGCATTACTTTGGAAATATTTAAGAAAAGAGAAGGGAAAAAAAGATCAGATGCTACAAAGTATTAAGCAATCACTGCAAGGTTATTATTGTTCAAGTACTATCATTACACATTTAACAAACGGGTAATTTGCAATCTTCAACTAGATAACAGGAATCAGAGAAGAGAAAATACATGTGGAGTTCTCCAAAGGCAACTCCAGTGGCCGTAATTTGGAGCGGACAGATATCTGCAGGACATCCACACACTGCCCATAGCAGGGTAAAGCAGGAAAAGCCACCAGAGCACCTTTATGGCACTGTAGAGGCCCAGAGAAGTTGACTTTAGTCATGGGGTGGATTGTGGTGGTTCATCCCCCCACCTCCCCGGCTGCACCATGTCTGTGAAGTGCTTAGGTGCTTCCTTTCCCTCAGAGATGGGTTGTCCCAGGCATCCGTGCCCCTCTTACCAGCGTGAAAGGTGTGTTGAGGAGCGTGATCATGATATCGGCTACAGCCAGGTTCACAATGAACAAGCTGGTGGCAGAGTGCATGCGCTTCGTCTTGATGACAACGTGACAGACCAGGACGTTGCCGAAGAGGGAGAAGACAATGATGAAGGAGTACGCCGCGATGAGCAGGGCTTTCACCGTGGTGCTCTGCGACTCTGCTCCGTACCGGCTCCTGTCCACAAAGCTCTGCCAGTCGGCCAGGCTGTCATTATCCCAGGAGAACAAACCCGACACGTTCGGGATTACAAAAGTCTTCTCTAGGCTCCCATTGAGGGGCAACTTTCCTGGGGTCACAAAGGCGTTAACCAAGTCGGGAAGGGTGAGCCAGACAAAACAGGGCAACATCTCTGGAACGCCGCTCTACTCCAATTCGGGAAGAGCTCATTTGCGAGAGCAGAGCTCGCTCCGTGTGCCGGGAGAGCCGCTCTCCCCTCGCTCAGCCCCGGCGCGCTCGGGGGCTGCAAACACGGCACACGAGCAGCAGGATCGGAGGGATGCTCCTGCCTCCCGCAACGTGCTTGTCTCTCCCTCAGCTCACCGCTACTTCTGCTCCTTCAGCCAGCTTTATATCCCGAGGCGAGCTCCGAGCCGGGATCTTCTGCAGTCATTGGGCTGCATGACATAATTTGTGCTCTGACGTGCTGCTTCTCCACGCAGTTGCGCTCTCCCGGGCGCTGCTCCGAGGTAAGTACATCTGCGAGAAAGGCAAAATCAATCTCTTCAGATGTCAGAATCCTTTTTCTCTACCACAGCCCAGCTCATGCATATTCAGTGCTGTTTATACACCGGCAGCGTGTGTGCCAGCTCTGCTTTCTCCTAGGACAGGTCAAATCTGAGCTGTTTTATAGGTCTGGCAGGCAAGTTTCAGCCTACTTCTCAGCATGATTACAACAGAACAGAACAGAACAGAATCCCACATATGAACTGTAAATAACAAGCTGCCTTGTTGTACTTACACTGTTTTCCCAAAGACCTTTCTTCTCTCAGAAAGACATGGAATACTCAAGTTTTCCCTTGGCAGGTATTTCCTCTCAACCAAAGGAATAAAAGTCTGATGTGAAACTGCTTTCTAGGGTTTGTAGAAATAGTTACAAAGATGTGATTATACAGGACAGAGAACAGGAACTGTCCCAGCCCAGTGAGCCCAGTATCCAGAGCAAAGGGCAGCTGTATGTTGATCCCAAGCACTGGTGAGACGGCAGCATGTGTGCTCCCTCTGCCTTCACCACAAAACACAGCTGGAAATAGAAAATCAGGACCAGGAGACCAAGACCCACAAATCTTACACAGAAAGATGTGCCACTTCCCAAGTACACATGTACAGTGCTGCACCTCTGCTGGGGACAGATCTGCTTGGGTGGTGTCAACTATCCTCAGCCAGAGCTGGTTTTGTACATAAAAGGCTTTATTTAATCATTAATTAAATGACCACTACCTGAAGAGCTTGTAATATAAGCTGGTACTTAGTGAAGTACTAGTGAGAGATACACTAGAAGACATAGTACTTCACTACTATCACTAGTGAAAGTAACTCTTCCAAAAGATGTTTGTGATTGCCTCAGTGAACTGCTCAGGCTGCCTTCCCTTCACCACTCCTCAGGACCCGGACACAATAGGACAAGCAGAATGGACAGCCTACAGTGCGACCTCACACGCTGCTGCCAGAGTCTGTTTCTTCCACAAAATTGTCCAATTTGAGCTCTTTAGGCAATTCACCTGTTTCAGAGAAAGCTTTCCAGTGAACCTGCTGGAGCTGGTAAGGTGGCAGTCACCCCTGACCATTCAGAGAGAAGAAACATGTCTCCCTCAGAAGCGCTGTCAGGAAACCAGTCCCAAATAAAGGCCCAAGAAAATAGTAGAAAGTTGGACAGAGCAGCATTCTTATAGGTTTGGGATGAGAACAGAGGGGTCACTGGCATATGTCCCCCTTCTTGCTATGCTGCTCCTGCAGCTCCTAAGTCCCCCTCCTTTCCAGTGTTGCTGGCCAGTGCATTAAGGGCATTCTGTCTTCTGACACTCAAAATCCAGCTCTTGTTTCATATCTATCAAATTCTGTTCTCCTGTACTATAATCTGTATTCCAGCAAAAATGATAAGCTTTGTTTATTTATGATCCTGGATCTAATTCTTAATTTGCATATGTAGTCAGAGCTGCCATTGCCTTTGAAGACCAGATGCATCCAGGAGACCAGGTTATCTTCGCACCTCCTAAGCCAGGCTGCTGGTAGGATGGAAATCTTCTCCCACTCAACTCAAGTCCATCCCCCTCTGAGCTGGAGTCTGTGTCTTGTGATCCAGAGAAGGTGGTCCAATCACACACTGGCCAGGCCCACCCAAAACACCCACAAAGGGTCATGGAAAAGCCTAGTGGAAGCTCTCTGTATCAGGTTTCTCCATGTTGCTGCTGTGCCTTTCTCTGCTTCACACCTCTCTGATTTAGCTTGTATTTAAACATGCTCAGTAAGAGCTGTTTAAGCAGCTCACCTACGTGCAGCCATTCCTAGAGAACAGGCTATAGAAGATTTGGCAGCTTGGTACCTGCTCCTGCCAACTTCACCCTTGCTCCACAATCCCCAGCATCCCCTGACAGCAAAAGAGGCAGCTGCACAGGAATGTCAGGATTTGGCATGCTGAATCTGGTTTTTGTAAAAGATAACTGTGAAATGATGCAATTTCTTAAGTGAAAAGTAATGTTTGAAATAAAGCTATATGGATGGCTCATGAATTCAGGTAATAAAGTCATCAAAAATACCAGTGCAAGAGTACTCTTAACAATGTTATAATAAATTAGAAAATAGGCCTGGTGGGAATAAAGGATTTTAAGAGGAATATTAAAAAGTCAGCTAGACACACCAAAAAGTTTGGAAGCATTCAAAAATAGGAATAATGCCTTTTTTTCTTTTTAAATACACAGCAGAGTGTGCTTTTCTCCCTGCCCCCTGCTCCTGGAAACAATCTTTCACTACCATGGCTTTAATGAATTTTTGAGCTTTGCTGAATTTTTGAGCTTTTCTGGGGCAGGAGAATTGAAGTTACATGAGTGAGAAGTGATTTTTCAAAAATTATCCAGTGTGATCTCTGAGAAATAATGTTGATTTTCTGAGCATCCTACGCCCATGTCTAACCAATCACATTACTATTTAGGACAAGCATCTCTTTACAGTACAGTCTTTTTCCACACACCAGTTACGTTTTCCCCTGAAGTGAAGGCTGCTGTGTTTATCTTCCATCCAAGCCAATTTTAACACAAAGCCACTGTGAATTTGACAGCTGACTGAAAAAAAATATTGTGAAAAGGGAGGAAGAGCATCTGATGTGATTCCTATTATTCTTATATATTCAGCTAAAATCTTTTCTTAGGATGTGTGTGTAACATCAAAATACAGAGTCCCCTTTGGTACTTTCTGAATTACAGAAAGATTAGGGTTAGGGAGCTGAATTCACTCCTATATACTACGATGTTTAATAACAGTGCAATACTGGGTTTAAGTTGTCTTGGTAGAGTTGAAAGCATGAAGACATTTTACAGCTTCAGTACTGAAAACTGTATCCTTGTGTCCAACTATGACTCTGAATTCAGAGTTTTCAACCGTATCCACAGCAAACTCTAAGTACAACTCCCACTGCGCTGAGACTGTGTCCATATTCATACCTGCATACTACTATAAACTTACTTCTCTGAAAAATTCAAACTAAAGACATGGAGTTTTCTACAAAAGACATAATTGTCATTTTTATTATCATCCCAAAAAGAAAAAAGAGTTCGAAAGTTTTAGAAAGAACTTGCACTTTCAGGCAGTACTTTAAAATATGAGACACTCTAGTCTAGTGCATCAAGCAATGTAACAGACAAATTATACCAAATTTGGTGCTGCTGGAAAAAAAAAACCCAAACCAAACAATTCCACAGAACTGAAAATGGAAGACAAGCCATCCTTTACAGAAAAATATCATATAGAGAAAGCCTTGCAAACTGCTTTCTATTTTCTTCACAAACTTCCATGGTCTCTCTTGCATAGTGAGCCAGAAATCACTTAGTTCTTCTTGACGTTGCAGGGCTCATGAAGAGATCATCCTGCAATTTGCAAAGAGAAACACATTATTAAAACTAGAAGGCATTCCAAGACATAAACAAGCAAAGTCACCTTTAGATGAAACTAGAAAGCCTGGCCATATGATTCCATGTTTTCTGACAGACCTGGTTTTGTTGGTTTTGATATGAAAGAGGTCATCTATTGGCTTAAAACTCCACATGACATACGTACAGAGAATAAAAGTTTATGTCAGTATGACCAGAACAGCTACTTTTGAACAAGTAACAATCTATATTTCAGTTGTTAATGAGCAGCACACACCTCAAAAAAATTATGTCCATATACACATTGCTCATCATAATTTACTGATATTTCCATGAATCAAAAATATTGTTTCTTTTTGCATATTCAAACAAACGTGTAGTATTTTATTTCAGGTACGAGAAGAGATAGCACAATGCGGAGAAGGGACAAGAATGTAGTGTTTTCTCTGAAGCGGCCAACATCTGACTTTGTTAAGGAATAGATTCTGACCATGCATGACAGCCTATAAAAACAAACTACACAATGCTTGACAAAATAGAATGTATTCTATTCAGTGCAAAACTGAATAAAAATTTCTACTTGTTTAATTGTGGAAAAAACCATTCAAAGATATACTGCAAGAACAGACATATTGGACTTGAAGACCGTGTTTAAAATTTTTTCAGAAGTGTACTTAGATAATTTGCAACAATAAAATGCCCAGGAAAAGAGCTGTTCCAAAATTTAAAAAAAAAAATCTTCCTTTTTACAAGAATAAAATACATAACTAAATGAAAGGATATAGCTAAGCACTAGAAGAGATTGTAATTACTTTCTTTCCCAGGCAATTCTAGGTCCACATTTCAGTAATGACAATTCACTGATTAAAAATTGAAGGGAAAAAGGATTGGATATTTTCCTGAGGTCCCTTCTAGCCTTATTTTTGATAATTATGCAGGTAATCTAATTAAAGTTGGTCACAGTAATCTAGCCCTGTTAGTGAAAAAAATAATAAAATCGATTTTACTCTGAAATGCTTTACTCAAATAGCCATAAAACTGAGCTATAGAAACTTACATGGAATAAAACTAAAAAATGGTACTATGCACCATACCTCATCTGACTCAAAATCAACTCCTCTAGATGCTTGGCTTTGTGAACCTCTTTTACTAAGTGAAGATGTAGTTGCCAACCTTGAAACATACGCAGAGAAAAAAAATGTCATCAGCATGTTCTCAGTTACCAGACATTCCAATAACTTCCCGTTTAACTCAGAGTTGGACCACCAATACACAGAGTAAAAATAGAAATAACAATAAGTAGAACAATGCAAATTCTTAAAATAACATACTAATACTAAAGCTCTGATCAAGTTTACCTCAACTGGTAATCTAATTTTTTTTGTTATTGAAAGATAACCCACATTAACAAGTAGAAATTTATATAAATTCTCTAAGTCATTCTATATATGACTTTCCTAAAAATCTGGTAGCCAATCAGATCCTTGGACTTTGCTGACTGCCAGTCAGAAATAAAGCACTCACTGTTGCATTCATGAAGCAAACATACTGACCTTTGATTTCCTCTGGAAGAAGAAGGAACAAAAGAGGTATCTTCTGGATCAGAATCAACATCTACAATGTCCTGAAAAAAAATATATATAAAGTTTTTCTACAAAATTTATTCTTACAGAGTGCATAATGCTTCAGTACTATAGCTAGTACTACTAGCACAGAACCTCTGTTTTTTTCCAACTATACACCTATTTAGTTAGAATAATATACACTTGAGAGAGCTCCAGGGTAGAACTGTACAAATTTGCAAATACAGCACTAGTTTATTCTACACATCTTTGACCTTGCAGAACTCCACCAAAACACTCATGTATATACACCTCATATCTTAGACTATGGTCACAAATAAAACATGGCTTTTCTCAAACACCATAAAAAAAAGGATACAAAAGGTCTACAAATTAACATGCAGAAACTTAATGCTGGAACTGATAGCTTGGAAACATCTGCTGATTTAGGCTAATGTTTCGACTGTGTATTTATTTTTCAAACCAACAGGAAAAGACAGCACAACTTCACTCTTACAAGAAGCTGCTTACCTCAGAGTAAGACTGGAAAGAATT
Organism: Oreocharis arfaki; assembly: GCA_013398015.1. NCBI lineage: Eukaryota > Metazoa > Chordata > Aves > Passeriformes > Paramythiidae > Oreocharis > Oreocharis arfaki. The sequence continues at coordinate 232,940 of VZRR01000412.1, forward strand.
TAAAGAGCGGCCTGTTTTCGAAGACCTAAAAGCTGGAATAAAACATATGTAGTATTTCTAAAATGCTCACACAATTAAATGCAAAAACACTATACAGTTCTTTTCATTTAAAAACTGCCTAGCATGCATTTCCACTGCAAAATACTCTGTAAAACAAACAAACCAACCCAAAACATAAATTAAGTCTGTCAACCCAGGGATATAACCCTCTGTGCAGCTGCAGGTGCCTCCCAGTCTGGCTGAAAAATCAACAGTAATGTTGGTTAAGAGGAAGCAAAAAATATTACTGTAATTGAAATTGCTGTATATCTAACATTTTAGACATGAACACATCTGCTAAAATTCATTTCTCTGCAATATTTTAGGTCATTTGCTGACCAATTTAAAATTAAGGTAATTTGTTGATTTATTTAGAACTCGAACTATCTTGGGGTATTTTGTGGGGGATTTTTTATGTGTAGATTAGTGAGCAATATTTTTTTCTTTAACACTCAGATTACCTATGCTGTTTCCTCAGAGCCTGTCCTCCACAGCAAGTAAGAGCTACTCTCGCATATGTAGGCTGCTTAAAGATAAGGCTTTCTTCCCTAGTTAAAACTGGCATTTCTACAACTCACTACAATGTAAGGCTAAATGGATTTGCATTAAAGCTTATTAACTTGCAAACATCAGTTACATTTAACTTTTTATCCCCTGGGGAATATTCTGCCTAAAATGTTAAGTCACATTCTTTCTATGCCTATTCCTTAAGAAACTGCACACAGTATTATGTTTCCTACTTCCAGTTCTAGCCAGAAGTTCCCAACACATTTCATTTTATCCCATGACAGAAGAATATCACTATTCGTTATTTCCTTTTCTTTTTTCCTTCTCTCATCACTGTTAGTTATTCTATTTCATTAGTGCTGAAAGAATCTCTCACAGCTGAAATGGACTAAGAGAAAAAAAGGGCAATTAAGGAACTTGATCATTAAACAAACACCTTCACTACAATTTGAGAGAGCAGATTAGAGTAACAGACAGCTCACAGACCTACCATCCACAATAGACATATTCTTGGCAGGCACAGATACAGGCTTGTAGGATCTGCCGCTAGAAGCTGACTCTTGGCTAGTGGTTCCTGTAGAGATAACAAACAAAATGCAAATCTGTTCAGCAGTTACTTTTTTTCCCTCTTCAGTCTATCTTTACTGAGTGGGAAGTCACTTAAAAAAAAAAATACCATCCTCTTTACTCCTCACTTCCTCCTTAAATCAAAGCCCTCCTTACATGCAGAAGAACTGCTCTGGGTGGAGTACTCAAAGACAGACACAACCTCTTAACACACAGGGTCCTGCTCTGATGGGATCACAACAGTGTTGGAGCACAGGCCCAGAGAGCTAGTTTAAAAGCACTAACCAAATCAGACCCAAGGTGACAGCCTTTGTTTCAACTCAACCTGCTCTAAGACCTTCGGGCATATTACTGAGACAACTCAAAGGAGCAAATTGCTGCAAGATCCCATCTTTTCTAATTTATTTACATATATATATATATATACACATATATATATCTATAGTGGAAATACATCTATAATGGAAGTACCACTACCACTGTAAAGTGTACAATCACACATAGTCAAGGAGCTATTTAACTCGTTTTGCTTAGGAAACACTCCCCATTTTTTCAGTCATTAGAAACATTAAGGACTCTTGTAAATTACATTTGGATAAAGATAGTCTGTACCTCCTCTGTATACTGATCAAACGCATTACCTTTAGCAGTGACAAAGGTCTATCCATGCACTTCATTGTACAGACCTTCCCAATAACGCATCTTCTAGGAGTCTACTATGTTTCCATAGCTGGGAAGCATGACATTTTTCTTTTAATCACAGTGAAAAAGTCACAACTTAAGCCTTGTAAGGCAGACAACTGTATGGAATAGGATACCACAAGTATTTGAAAAGTTTTTTCCAGAAGGAGTTCTTAAGCACCAAATTTCCACTTGATGGAAGCATCAGAAGAGAGTCACCTTTTACAGAAAAAGAAGTCAGGAACAGCAGTACAAAGACTGTGAAGTTTTTCTTACCTCTTCCTCTTCGAGATGAACCTCTTGCTGCTGAATTCTGTCCTCTTGCACCTCTTGCCCTGCCTCTTGCCCGACCCCTTCCTCGGCTCAGTGTTGAAGAAAGGTCATCACTTGGATTACTAGTACCTATCATGTCCATATCCATGGAATCTTCATCACTGGAGGCTGCAACCAGAACTTCATCCTCAGATCTGTGGGCTCTGGCCCTGATCATTGCCTGAAATGGAACAGTAATTACTACAGGAAAAAGAATCTTAACTCATGAAATGCACCATTGTTAAATCCTAATTGTGTATAATAAATAGACAATATAACTATAAATAAAAATGCATAGTTCTAAACCAGTGAGGCTTAGAAGACACAAATCCAGTTTTATGGAAGGCAAGGACATCTTTGAAAATGCTTCGTCTATTTAATTAGATGTGTCCATACACAGTAGTCAGCTAAGCTCTGATAACAGAATGGAGCTTGTTAATGTGACACATTATAGGTGGAGTTTGGTGAACTCCAGGTCATCCTGTGTCAGCTACATGTATGTGCTCAGAGGAAGCACTCTACGGGCTTCACTGACTTGACTTTACTGATGATAGTGGGTGCTTAAGACAACTAGTTCAGGTGATGATATCCCAGATTAGCAGAACTGAATCTCACCCCAGGTGTCCTTTTTCTCAAAATTTCATTCCAGTCCCACATAACTTACAAAGGAGCACCCATGCTATCAGCAGTAGGCAATTTTCCTTGGAAATACATATGCAATCTAGGTATGAATATCTGGGAGATCTAAGATTGCTGATAAGGACACAGTACCTAAAGGTTTACCAATACTCCCAATTTGTTCCAGTAATGCCACCCAATATAGTCCATCCACATGTCCACTGGTGATGAGATCACAAATAACTTAAGCTGAAAGATCTTTCAAAGTCATCTGCCTGGTCTAACCCCAGTTAAAAGCAAGAAATAATGAACATTCATGTTCACAAATTTGTGTAAAAGACCTCAAAAGCCAAATTGAGCAGTAGCTTAGGTACATATTATCCCAAGATTTAAAATAGACTTACTAAGCTTTAAAGGCAGACAGGCACTTTTTGGCAAGGACAGTGCTGAAGTATCGCTGAAGCATTGCTAAATGACTGCATTTATAAGCAGAAGTCACCACTCCATTTTTCATCCTATGTTCAAAATTCAGAGGAATTACCTCACGGACTTCCTTATCCTCTTCTTCAGTGTTCTTTTTTCTACTTTCTCTGAATTTTCGCACCTGAATAAAAAAACAGTTCCTGTCAAAATAACAGTTTATGTCACACAATAATCAAAACACAGTAAGTGTGAAGCTTTAATCACTGAATCATTAAGTCAAGCTCATGTGAGAAGTGAGGAGTGCAAGAATAACTGAACAGTTTGTTTAGGGCCCTTTCATGCTGTCCTATGGCTTAAGAATCTCACATCCTGTTAATAACCGGAGCTACATCACTGGGGAGGAAGAAGGCTTGGGACATGATGAAGGAGATACTGTGTTTAAGAAAAGGATAATATACATTATTATGACAGTAAGGGACATTGAAATATGAGTAACTGGAAAAAGGGGTAGAGATGAAGAAGCAAGATAGAAAATAACTACTATGAGAAGAGACAATGTTGCAGTACATGTACAACTAAGGAAGCTCAACTTGACAAATACAGAAAAAGATACCAGGCATGACAGAAAGAAGATGTTAATTCTGAAGACAAACAGCTACAAAAAAACCACCCTAAAGTGCCACAGGTACACTTGCAGGTACTGATTGTTTATGGTCTCTTTCAACCCCTCATGAATTAAAGCAATCAGTAAGAAAACAGGTAGATGCAGCCTTCCTTCCCCACCAAATTCTTCTTTAAACAGTGTACAGATAAGGTGAACAACTTCTTCTACAACGTTGACTATTATAGCTGAATACACGGGCTCATGTGGAAGCTCAATGAGTTAACAAAAATGTCTGTCAAGGGCTGCTCAATACACACAAACCAGGCCTATCTCTGGGATACCCTGAGCTGCAAGCAGGTAGAAGCAAGTAGAAGACCTGAAGGATAACTTTCCTTTATGCTTGTCCTGTTCTTGTACTCTTCCCCAAGCCAATACGAAAAAGCTACAAAGAGATTATATCTACCACGTTTCTCACAATAGTGGTAAATATGCAGTTCTACATGTATTAGACAGATTTCTTCTATGCACGTGTGTGCAACCTAAACTCCATTTTCAATACAAGTTTCGAAATAACGTATTTTAAACTTCATCATAAATTAATTTTTTGTTTATTAATTGCAGAAAATGACTAGAGGCAAGTGTTGCACATGCTCCACACAGGCAAATCTATTAAACCACGTTTGAGCACTGATTTTTCTACTGTCTTGACCTCTCTCAGAGAATCAACATTAACAGAATATTACCTCCTCATCTATTTTTTCTTCCTCTGCATCAGTGCGACGCTCCTTGAGAAACCTCTGTGTTTTTTCTAGTTGAAATTTCACCAGCTCTTCTATGGCATCTTTTTCTTCTTTGTCCACAAACTCCTGCACTGCTTCTCCCATTCCTCTTTCAGTTAGAAGTGAAAGCTGTACTTTCTTTAGAATTGGGGAAAGTAATTTTTTAAGAAGCATGTGCCATTAGAGAAAGCAAGCAATATTCCATCTGTTTCAGATAAATATTACACTAAGCTGGTCGCAAAAACAGTGATCTGCATTGAATATTCCAATCACAGAAAAGCACAGCAATAAGCAAATGTTACTTCTCATAAACCAGTTACAACTCTCTTGCTACTAGCCTGTCACACCAACTTTACAGAGTATTTTTCAAACTAGTCATCGCAAAAAGCTGTATGAACAGTAAAGAAACCACAACGCTAGTCATATCTAAAATAAAAATTTGCATGAAATAATGCTGCCCAGAGGAATGAACTTGCTAGCTTTTATAAAATAAAACGTTCAAATAAAATAAGCATAACAAAAGAATACGATTTATGCTGTCCTAATACTGACACATAGCATGTGTCTAAGGTTAGGCAGGATGATGTAATTTGAAGGATCTTTACCTCAAGAATTCTTGCTCTAAAGACTTTCTACAAAGCATGTTCTGAAATAGCTTCTGCAAGTTATGCTTGATCAACTACATCAAGCATTTGGGCACCAGGCTCACTGATTTTTTTTTAATCTCTGAGATGTTACTGCATTGGTGTTGGGAAAGGGAAATATAATAGATTTAACAACTGGGTGGGAAGAAGGCAAATTATTCCGGGTCTCTCTTCCTGCTCCCTGCTCTGCTTTAAACAAAACGTGGAAGTGCACTACAGCTGAGAACACAAAAACACTGCAAAGTAACAAGTGACTCCAAGTCAGCTGCTAATAGTAAATGCTACAGTCTCACACCAGCCCCTAGAGTAAACTGAGGTAGCTCTTCCCTCAGAGCATGCTGCCTCACATTTTCCTCCTGTACCAGAGTACATGACACATCACTTAGCTCAGGGCAGACACTGCAAGTTCACATGAAGAGCTACCATGGTCTCAAACCAGCACATGTTCACATACCTACACAACCTATACGCACCAGTTACTTGTTAGTCCGAGACACACACTTCATGTGGTAATTCTCAGACAGTTTTATGGGAAATAAATTCACTTCTTGGTGAATGTCAGAGTCTTTTCAGGGCACACTACTTCCATTAAGATAGAAAAAAAAAAAGGGCATATGACATTAAAAAGGGAAATTATAAAAGGCAGAAAAATACCTTCTCTGCTGTCTGGAAATACTGCTTTACAAGGTCTTCCACCCTCAGTGTCATTCCCTCAGCAGGTCTGCTAATCAATTTTCCAAAATTAAGATCAAAGTCTAGAACAGAAAAGCACATTTAGAGCTTTTAATTACCTTCCCACTGACAGTAGTAAGAAAAAAGGTTAATGCAGGCCTCTTAAGAACTGTGGTCCCTTTTATATGTAAAGCTTTTTGGTCTTTTTAGAGTCTATTGAATGGAAACATAATTTTTGTGCAGACAACTCCACCTCTAGCAGATATAAAGAGTTCTTATAACTAACACACGTTTGGAATTACATACTGAACACTATGTTCTGAAGGTTATTATAATTGAACTCTAGAAGATCACAAATGGAAGAAAATCATAGCAGATGTCAAAGCACAAAAGTTTTTCAAAAGTAACCCATTTACTTGAAAAGAAATTTTCCTCCACAGCACACTGACTGATTTTCAATAGAAAATGCTCATAGCTCATCCCCCATTCTCAGGCAGCAAGGTAGGAATGGCAGAAGGATGAGAGGGATAATCATCTGAGGTTGGCACATACCACACGAAGTAACATAAAGCAACTACAGACTGCTTTAAGATGTCTGCCACGCAAAAGCACAAAACATTGCTTTGTTTGAGGGGTTATATAAGCAGCTATGACAAAAGAAACAAACAGTAACAACTTCTGAGTTCCTGAAGTCTTAACATCACCTGTACTGAAACACAATGTGCACATGTAATGAAAACATTGAGTGCTTCATTAGCCACTTCTCTTGTATTAGAGGCTATCTAATAAAGCAATGCAAAAGCCATGGCGCCATTTTTATATTACCTTCCTGAAGCTGACATGCACGTTAAGTAGGAAAACTAAAATGTATTGGTGAAACATGGTGACAAATGTGGTAGCTAGTGTGTATTCTGAAAATGGCAATGAGACTACACAACTATGAAAGAAGAAAACCAAAGCAAAATAAACCAAGATCAATACAGTGTAATTTTAAAAATGCCTCGCTAAAAGTGCATTTTATTCATGAAACAATGTTTTGAACTTTATAGAACTGACAATACTCATAAAAACTGTTACTAGAATTGGACAATGCACTTAAAATGTACTAATACGAACTATTAAGAGTTTTTTAGCATATGATGTTCCTGTACAAGCTGAATCTTCATTAGCTACTATTACAAATCCAGTATTTGGACAACATCTATTAACCATTTATTAAAAATTCTAGGCGTGGTGAGAAATGCTGCAGTAGTAACAGCTATTATTTGTTTTGCACAAATATTTGAATAGAAACATACCTAGAAGAGACAAGCCAAGAGCACCGCATCCACATTGGGGCAAACAAAATGCTGTCCTACATTTGGACCTTTTTTAAAAAATATATGAACCCATATCCTTCATTACTATTCTAGATATAAACAAATGAACTACTACAAGATAAAATTAAAATACAAAGGGAAAAAGCAGTAGAGCCATCTCTTTTCCTTCAGGATGTCCAAACACAACGATCTTATTCTAAGAAGTCTCAAGAGTGAGCCACTTAATGCCTTTCATGGTAATTATCACAGAGCCATAGAGTAAGTCAGTCAGGCATGGGACTATGTGTATTACTATTAGCAGCTCAATAAGGTCTGAGGCCAAAGGAAAATGGAACTGTTCATGAGTAACTGTCACAAGATGCTGTGCTGAATATCACGATTTTTGACAAATCCAGAAAGAGAAGAGAAATAATGGTGCAATATATACACTTAAATAAGACAGTGCATCTTTACTCCTCCTACAACACATTAGATGGCAGACATCAAGCCTTTTCAAGTGTTGGGCAACAAAACAAAGAAAGAAGAATGAAAACAAAGGCAATCCAATGATTCCTTCTTTCATAATCACCTTTTTTCTCTTTTTGTTCACGATGCCTGAAAAAGTGTATGATGTCTTTTGGGTTAGCCACCCTATGTATGTACTTCTGGCTGAAACGATGGACACTGAATGGTTCAAAGCCACCTGTGTAATCAACCTAAGAGAGGAAAGGACAGATTTAAACATGAAACTAACAGAAACAGAGAACCCACACAATTCAAAACAAATTGGTTACGCTTCAAAGGAAAAAATTAGAAGAAATAAGTCAACCTAAAATTAATGCCTTACTATGCAGAATACTTAATGGCTAATAACAGCTAATACTAACATTAACAGAATAGCTATTAACAGCTCATATTCATAACTTGTTCTTAATTTGTTTCATTTACTAGCCTTCACAATGATTAGGTTAGGAACATACACAGGATAACATGACTTTAAAAAAGCTTCACAGTAAATAGCCACTTTTGATGCCCTTACTCACACCAGCATTAAAGTACATTTATGACCAATCTCATCCTTTACCTTACAGTACTAGTTGCACAGGTATACAGAAGTATGGTAGGTGATTTATATTTGCCTGTATACAGCAAAAAAATGTATGTATGACGTGTTTACACAAAAAGCATGACTTTGCTTTGAAACTTTTCACAATGACCTTCAAAAACAAAGCAACCCAAGCTGAACAATTTCTTACTCTTAATCTTATGATAGGCTTCTCTGGCTGGCGGGGATTTCCCAAGTGCTCTCTTTCTGCATTGTCCAGCATCAATTCCACCTGTGAAGGAGAATTAGAAATTCAGTTCCATTTTGTTCTCTTACAAATGCCTGAACATTTCAAGTATAACTTAAAATACATCCAGTTGCAAGAGGAACTATCAAATCCTTATAGAATGTGCTCTTATTCCTGAACATGTATGTACCAGTATCCAGCCAAAAGCCATTAAGAATAACTGAGAAAAACATGACAACGAAAGGTTTATCCTTCAGATACAGTGTAGTCCAGCAGTATCTACACCATCAATCACTCATATTTTATAGTCACTATGCTTTGCTAAATTTCTAGTTCCAGGGAAAAGCAGGAAGAGACTTACATAAACCTAAGAACTAAGCAATTAATAAACTTGCTTAGTTACTTCTCCCACTTCAGACTGCATGTCTGAGCTATCAGGGTTTCGGTCAATGTATTTATGCTGGTTCCAAAGTGCACATCCGACACTGCTCCACTCTCAGGTGTGAGCTTTTGTACAAAGATGATATGGACACCAAAAAAGCAGTTCCAGCCTACATTAATAGGTCATACCAAGCAAGGAATCTGGAAGTCAAGGCTGCAGAGTGAATATAACGGAATTAGCTTCCTGTAGAAACACTAAGCTTGTCTCAAATAATATGATGCAAGACACAAGATTTCTCATCTTCCAGTCTCAAAACCAGTCACAGAACCCATCCCCCGTCCATACGCTGTTATCCATAAACTGTTAACGTCACAAGTTACCTTTTCCATGCAGAATGCCTGTATTGCCTGAGTAACATTAGGATCATCAGGATTAAAAAGATCTGGATGATCAGCTAGAACAACATCCTCCATATGGAAAGTTCGCACTGTCTCTAGAGCAATCTTCTCCATTTTCATTTTTTTCCCTTTAACATGCAGCAAACCAATGTGTCTAGAAAGAGAAAGGTAACTTACTAGAAGATAAACTTAAGAGAACTATGGTATAAAGATTTGTTTTCAAATTCACGTTTACTTTTCAGAGACAAAATTTCAAAAGCTATAGGAAGATCTGTACTTCAAGGTTGGCCCTGGCAGATTTCCATTTTATGACATTTAGATTGTGCTTGTTCCATACACAAGTACCTGCACACAGCTCCTCGTATTCCAATTTATCAGGATGTAACTCCTCTTAGCTAAGTTCTATTTGCTTCAAATGTTAGATTAAATTGTAAGCAAAGCAAAAGTTATACCGGGCACTCATTCCATCTACTTTGCTACTTTCAGACTCACACTCCGAAGCTAATCCACACAGTAATACAAGTTTTTTCATACTCTACACAAGTATGTTCTGTTCTCAACACAACACCCGAGACACGCAAGACAAGGGATAAACAAGAGCAAAAAGAAAAGCTCACGCACTTCTTCACGGCTTCTCCAGGGGACAGAGATGTCACCACTGAACTTCCTGGCTGAGAAACATAGAAACGTTGCTGTTCATTTTGGAACGGAGCTATTTTGCACTCATGTTCATGACCCCATACAACAAGATCAATAAAGTCATCTAAAAACTGCTCTGGAATGTAGTTGGTAGCTCCATGTTTGCTCCTGTTCAAGAGAAGAGAAGAATAATGGATGGGTAAGGAGAGAGTGAAGGAAGAGAAAAACATCAGTGTGATTTAAAATGATACAGGAACTCCAGCAACAGTGTCTGACATATATGTCAGGTCTTCTTCACATTTATTCCTTACACAGTTGTTTAGTGTTTGGTTAAACAAAAAGGCAACTTACACAGCTCACTGTTTTATGTAGCTCACTATTATCTGCTCACCTCCTTTTATTTGGATCTCCCTTTTCTTCTTACTTGGCTTACGAGACTTTAATTTTTTTCTATATGAATGCTTTTATAGCACCTCATGGCCATCAGTTTTGGATGTTTTCTTATTTTTAAATGGTGGGACAAAGCCCACTGAATTAAACAGACATGGGACATGCCATCCGCAATCTCCTTCAAGAGGACAAGGGAGATGGGGGAGTGAGTTCCTTCAGCCTACTGGATAGACATCAGTACATAGGGTTATCTGAGCTATATTTGTTTATGTCTACCTCACTGTTATTTAAACACGAGGATTGCCCTCCTCTTCAGGAAAAATTAGAAGAAAGTATTTGGAAAAGAACTCTGCTTATTCCTACTAGCACTGCTGGAAGAAGCCTGCAGACAGACAGAACACACTACCTATCTGTAAAGCACAGCAGTGCAAGGGAACATAAGGTACTTGATGAACTATGGTTCAAACGAGGATAGAAAATAGAATATGAAGTTTGATGTTCTCCCAGCTCTAACAAGCAGAAAGGACTTAGTTATAAGCATAGTACACTACAAACCCTCCACTGCCCCTAACTACAAAAGTCTGGGAAGAGATTTCCCAACTCTTCTAACTCATTTATTTCAAACCTTTTCCTTTACAACTCTTCTCCAAAAAGAGCTGTAAAACAATCTTTTCACTTGTGAAAATCTTAAGAAACCAGCTACTCACAAGAAACATGAACTAACACAGCTGGCTTGCTCACGTATCCTTTTCCAGGTAGCTTAATGAAGTAACACAGTAAATCACTGTAATTCATTCAATACTGTTACCTATTTTGATGAATCACAAACAAGTTGAACCAACTATCTTCATCTTCCTTTGGTCTCAGCATGGTTACTTGCTTGTTGACAAACATACGATACAACCTCTCATCTGGAATAGCTCCTGAAGCGGACAAAAAAAAAAAAAAAAAANAAAAAAAAAAAAAAAAAAAAAAAGGCGTCATAAACAAGTCTGTATTTTATACCAGTTTTACTAGCAACTCTACTAAAAAAGCATGAAGAACAAAATACAGTAGCCTTCCAGTACCTAAAGTGGGCTTACAAGAAAGCTGGAGAGGGACTTTTCACATGAGAAAGCAGTGATAGGACAAAGGGGAATGGCTTTAAACTGAGAGAGGGTAGATTTAAGTTATATATTATGAAGAAGTTCTTTACTGTAAGGGTAGTGAGGCACTGGAACAGCTTGCCCAAGAAGTTGTGTATGTCCCATCCCTGGAAGCCGCTGATTATTTCCTCGATGTTTTTAACTAGGAAAAAAAAAACCCAAGCTATCCTTAGCCGGGCTCATGATGCGTATCAATAAATCCCATATGGAGTGTCCATATTTTGCATACAAAAAAAAACTCTCCAAATCAGAGAAAGTCAAAAAGGTTTAAATAATTCTGGCACAAACACAAAGAAACACTCATGGATATCTTCATGCAGCAACACTGGTACTTGAGAAAGTTGTTGCATTTCTCAGTGATGATTTTGTTATTGAAAACTTTTATATTGTGGTATTAGAACATTCTACTAACTACTAACCCTTCAAACACCTAGCAAGCTTTCAAAGTATCTCATTAAACACACAAAATCACGGCCAACTAGGACTTAATTTATAGCTATAAAAGTTGCTTGGAATTAAGTGCTTAAGCACTCATGACCGGACAAAAAATAAGGGTGAAAAAATAAGATCTTAATAGTTAACTTCTCTAGACAGAAAACAGTCAAAAAAAGCCATTCTAAGAAAGAAGTGAAGGTAAAGGGGAATTCAGTGGAGAAAATACAAACGAACAAAACTGAAGTTGAAAACCTACCACAGAACCACTTTAAAGTATGAAACTTTTAAGTTTCTTTAAAGAAACTGAGATTACCCACGGCCGATGTTACTTATGAACCACTTCAGACAGACATGTAAGACATTAGGTTTCTGCTCAGACACCTTATGTTTTTAAATATAACCAAAATGGCACAGGGTGTTTAAGTTTTGCCTAAGTAGGACGAAATAAGCTTAATACACAACAGAGAAAACTTAAAGAGAGTGATTGCTCTGATTCGATATACACATGCTACCTATGGTTAACTTAAACACGGTTCATTTAACACCAATAAAAGTACAAAAATCCAGTTTAGGAAGATTTATCTAAAAGAGCAAAAATCGCCAACCCTGTCAGCCAGTGACACACAGCAGGAGGAGAAACCCAGCACTGTCACAGAATTGATATGCTTTAATTTAGATTATGTAGAACTTCATGTTTGTTGCAGCCTTATAAGTTTCTTCCAACTTTATTTTGACCTATTAAATTTCAGTGATACATGAACAGTCTAGTCACAGTCAGGCAGACAAATACTTACCCAAGCCATACAGGGCAATTTTTGATCTACCCTTACGCAATAAAATCGGACTAATATCTATTTTCTCCACGGAAGTTGAACGTCCAAAGTGATTCAGCAGTCCTGCACAGCTTAAAATATCCAATGCACACAGTGCATCTGCCTACAACAAATATTAAGACACAAATATAAAACTTTGAACAGAACATTTAGTGTTTAATGTCTAAATCAAAGTCTCAAAAGTAAGAGAGAATATCTTTCTTTAAGTAACTTCTGCAGTTGAAAAACTCCATCACATATACTAGGGGTTTTTTTAGTACTCAAGAGTACAGAAGCAAATCCCTTTTCCTTACAAGCCATACTTCTTGTGCAATTAAATATTAAACTATTCAAAAAGGAAAAAAACCCACAGAAAAACACCCAAACCAGCTCAACTCTAAACTAGTACAAAAATTATCTGGTTAAGCTAACTACCTCATAATACATTCGAAGTTAAACTCCTGCTAAAACACTCGTCTCCATGATACACTGCTATTTCACATAAAATGCTAAATTATAAATTCAACACACGCAGCTTAATGCTTTCTAAATATCCTTTTCCTGCTTACTTTTAGTAGCTTGTTTTTTAACTACCATTTCACTATTATTAGATTATCCTCCTTGAAAATAAATGATGCATATCAATTATATATGCACAAACCAAAATACCAAAATTCTCCTATAAGAAAAAAAGCTTTCAGTCACTACAGATGGAATGTTTAAAAAACTTTCTGAAAGACTGCCACTTCTTGGCATGCAAAGTCATTCTGTTCTCAACGATAGAAACATACATAAATTAAGAAATTAAACACAGTTCATATGGATCTCTTCACTTATTTCCATTTGCTTTTTAATGTCACACTTGTAGACACAAGTTGCACTTAACTTGTCACTTATTAACAGAATTCCTAAAGATACACAAAATATTTACACAAAGAGTGGAGCAACGGACTAAAACTAGTGTGATCTCCAGGAGCTTTATTTCTATACAAGTCTCTACTTCCATATCTTTGTCATGCAACAGTACAATTATGATAATAATTACCCCTGTGGGATCATCATGATTGCCATGAATACTAAAAACCGGAATAGAAATGTTGAGATTTTCATCCTGATAATTCACCCATGGAAACCTGAACAAAAAGAGAAAAAGAAGTTAAATTATATCTGCAAATTTGTGTATGATTCTCAATATTCTCCTCAAACTAACTTCATCACAAATAGATCATGGCTGCAGAACAAATGAGAATGAAGCTATTATGAATAAGCCTAAGCTTAATCCTAAAAAGATTTTTACTCATGCACTGGAACGATACTTCCCAACGGGAATAGAGTAGCAAAAACCCCTATTTTTTTAGAACAAGCCATGAAAAGGATTGTACAAAAAATTGTGTGGCAGTACTGGATTAGGCTGTGCAGCCTTTGCTTACACACAGGGAACTCTGCTGATTTTAGAAAAACAACTCATGTCAATTGCTTTACTGGCATTGTACTTGCAAAATGGAAACTATATATAACACAAATATATCAAGAGTCACAGCACATTCAGAAGTTTCTCAAAATATTGTACACATTCCTTTACAGATTTAGATGACAGGTGAAGTTATCCTGTAAACTGTCCCACACAGACAGGCCTAAAAATTCCAGGTTCCAGTCATGGAGGACATAAATTAAAAATCGCAACACACTCACCCAATACACAAACCAAGCCTTACATGATAATTCATAGTAACATACTTACTTGCTGTAATGGAAATTAACTGCCTGATCACTCAAAATTTCAAATTGAACAGGACGATCACCCATGCAGTATTTTCTTAGAGACTCCAAACAAGAGTGTACTGTTTTTCTGGAGGGTTTGTTGTCGTGAAAAAGGTCCCCACCTAATAAAACAAAGTCCACCTGTACATAACAAAAAGCTCTATTATTTTAATACAACATTTCGTATTACCTTGAAAGACTTCTAAGCAAATTGTTTAAAATATTTCTTCTAGGGAGTTCCACGTACTTCCTCATATATGAGGAAGTATACTTCTAGGTAAAAGGAGTTAGTAGTAGCAGAAACAATATTTAACTTACTTACGGAAAAAAGTAATTAAATTATTAATTAAAACAAAATCAAACCCAAAAAGACCCATTTATGAAGAGCCATATGAGAAAACAACTGATAGTGGTAAAAAAAAGGATCAGTGTACTATTGTAATAAAGGTCCCCAAATCGGCTCCTGAAGATTTTTTGGCAGCCATGAAAAGCTACATTATCTTTTCGCTGCTGCACCACCTAGTGGGAAGAAATCAGTAGCTACCACCACATTATTCTGAGAAGGTATTAGTTGTAGTTTCTGCATATATTGTATATATATTTAGCTTTTGGAAAAGCATTAGGAAAAAAACTCATCAAAATTACAAAGAATCTGACTCATCAACATCCAGTCCTTAAAAATGGAATCATAGAATTGTTCAGGTTGGAAAATACTCTAAGATCATCAAGTCCAGGCACTAACTCAACACTGCCAAGTCCAACACGAAACCATGTCTCTAAGTGCCACATCCATACATCTTTTAAATACCTCCAGGGATGGTGACTCCACCACTCTCCTGGGCAGCCTGTTTCAGTGTTTGACAACCCTTTCAGGGAAGAAATCTTTCCTAATATCCAGTCTAAATCTCTTCCGGCACAACTTCAGGCCATTTGCTCTAGTCCAATTGCTTGTTCCTTGGGAGAAGAGATCAACTCCCACCAGGCTACAACCTCCTTTCAGGCAGCTTTAGAGAGCAATAAGGTCTCCTCGGAGCCTCCTCTTCTCCAGACTAAATCCCCCCAACCACTCCTCACCACACTTGCGCTCCAGACCCTTCCCCGGCTCTGTTGCCCTCCTCTGGACATGCTCCAGCCCCTCAATGTCCTTCTTGTATTGAGGGGCCCAAAACTGAACACAGGATTCGAGGTGTGGCCTCACCAGTGCCGAGTACAGGGGGATGGTCACTGGCCTTCTTGGTCACCTGGGCACATGCTTGATCATGTTCAGCTGCTGTCAACCAACTCACACCCCAGGGATGCAGCAGGCTTCCCTAAGAAGTGGATCCAGTCTGAACATCGGGCCCTCTGCTCCCATTAGAAGGGAGTCTCCTATAACAACCCATCTCTTTTCTTCATGAAAGGAGTTTTGATATTGGGCACAGGCAACTTAACCTCAGCAACACCTCTATGCATGAACCACGGTCGTTGTTCAGTTCCACTTGCAGAGCCTCACACCTGTTATGCCAGGGCACGTGGAGAGGTGGGGCAGTCACAGAGGAGATGCACTCGCTGTGCTGGACAGGAACTTATTGCCACTGCCCCCTCTCCCTTAATTCAGTGAGTTCATCCAGAGGGAGTGAGGATAGGGAATCCCCTATATCACGTGTCCTGTCTGCCTGTAAGGCCTGCCCCAAGGAAGGTAGGGTGTGATTCCAGCAGTCTCTCTCTCACACACACTCCCTGATACTCCTCAACCGGAGCTGTGTCTGGACAGAGAGCTCCATCTGGGCAGCTCTGTCAGTCACGGGGGGTGCAGAGAAAGGCCATGGCTTTCTGCCGGATGGATACCACTGCTCCCCAGTGGAGCTGGCAGGGCTCAAGTGCCCTTTCTGCACAAAATGTCACGCCAAAACATGTCTGTTTGCCGTGTTGGAGGTGCTCCTGCTTGCTGCCACTCCCCAGGAACTTCTTTTACAGGTGGGGAGGGAGTACTTGGCTGCCACTGCTCCTGACCCCACCCAGGTCCCATCAGCCACTGTGGACTCCTGGCGGCTCTCGGCTCCAACTCTTGGCTCACCCCGATGTTGCCCCAGAAGCCCCCCCGTCCACCACACTTACAGGATTTTGCTGCCGATTGTGCAGACACCGGAGCTGCTCGGCACCAGAGCTGCCCACTTCAGCAACTCAGCACTGCACAACACTTAAAAAGCTTCTGACAAATCTCTACTGATTTGTCAGAAGATCGTATATGACTACTCTCACTCTCCTCAATTATTTTTCCTCCTTACAGTAACAAACCCTCTCTAAATATCACTGAAACTGGTGCAGGCAATCCTAAAACAGTGCTAATGCAACCAAAGTCATGAGTCAGTAAAAATGCTCTAACAAAGAAACAGGCACTCCTTTCACTAAAACAGAAACGAAACTGAATGCAACAAATAGTTCAGCCATCTGATTTGGTATTACTAGAGACTGTACCAGGACTAAGCTTTACAGCTTCTGGCAGATTGGACCATATTTTCAACAGCCTCAGTCTTTCTCTCTCCAAAAAGTAGCACTTACTTCATTTTTTCGAGCGTGGTCCAGGATTTCATTGAAAGTTACAAATGTATCATTTCCACGCACTGGATCCTTCTCCAAATAGCCAAGATGAATATCAGTAGCAACGAGTATTTTAAAGGTATCTTCATCATCCCTGAAGAAGACAGGAAAACTTGTGTCAGAGAGCAATACACATAGAGAATTTCAACACGGTCTTTCATAAGGTAAGCTGATCTGTCCAAAGTCATGAAACGCCGAGATTTGCCATAAAACTCTACCAAATATCAGTCCTGTAAGAGTCTCAAAATATTTCACTACTTGTATTGCAAACAGCACATCGCCAAAACAGCCAGTTGGAAGATTTGTCTATCCCAGTCATTCTGCTCTAGTAAAGGGCTGCAAGCACCCCTCTGAAGCATCTAATTAAAAACTAAGGAAACCTTTGTACGTTTTTTGCTTTAAGAAATACTTGTTGAACAGTGTAATTCTCTCTTTGCACTGGTAATCTACACGTGTATAAAGGCAAGCATGGTGATCATTAGGACCTGAGGGAAGACACAACTGATGATCCCAGCTCTTCTTAACTCATCCCAGACATACAAAACACTTGCTGTCTGATGTGCCAGGACGGCACGGAGCTGCAGACAACGGGAGCTTACTGTGAGCTGACGGTGCTCATCCTCGTGCCAAGGCTCCTCAGAGGAAGGGTCTGGCACAGAGCAGTCGGTCAGCTCAGGGAGTCAGTTCCTCTCTTCACAGATGGCAGGCGAAGCGCAAGAGACGAAACCAGGCGCTGGATCAGCGCAGGGGGCAGAGTGAGGTGAACGATCACTTACACCGCCCCATGCCCCGGCCCCGGCCCCGGCCCCGGCCCCGGCCCCGGCCCCGGCCCCGGCCCCGGCCACCTTCCACGTGAGGCCGGGCCGGGCCCGGCACAGTCCCGCCCCNCGTTCCCGCTCCCGCCGCTGCTCCGGCCCAGCCCCACCCCCGGCCCGGCCCGTTCCGTCACGTCCGGAGGCCGCGCGGCCCGGAAGCGCTCGCTGGGCCCCGCCCCGCCCGGAGTCGCCGGCCGTGCTGGGGCCGCAGGTACCGGAGCGGGGCCGGGCGGGGCGCATGGGACACCCGCGGGGNGCGGGGATCGGTCTCTTGCGGGGCGGTGGGGCCTGCCCGGGGTGATGTGGGCCCCGCGGAGGGGAGCGGGGCCGGTGCTGCGGGCCGAGCCGGGCCGTTGGGGCGGAGCAGAGACTGCCCCAGAGTCCGGGCTGCTCTCCAGACCCTTCGTTAGTAAAGTGAGCAGCGTTTGGCGTGCACTCAGCAAATCCCCTCGCAGTGTTGCACTGCAGTCCGAAGGTGGTGCCGTTCGGGAATCGGGGTAGCACCGTGCTTTTCTAGCATAGATATTATCTGGGAGTTTTGGCAGACCTGGTAAAGCCAGGCGGAGGAGCACTGAGTTTGATCTTGAGTTTTGCTGTTTGTTGACGTCCGCATAATCCATTAGATGGTTTTATTGACAGTTAGTGCACCGATGACAGTTACTGTTAATGTTGTTGTACATCTGCTGCTCACAGATCCTGACTGAAAATGAATAAAGACAAGCAAGCTGATGAAGACGATGATGACAGTGAGCTGTTTGAAGACTTCACGGAGCATTTTAACCAACTTGAACTCCTGGAGACGCACAGGCATTTGATTCCTGTAGGAACTCAGAGTTGTTGGTCAGGACAGTCTGATGATGACGATGATGAGCAAGAAAGAACTGAGGAATGGTACGAAATGCAAGAAAAGAAAATGGAAAAAAATCCAGAGAAATTGCTACTCTGGGCAGCTGAAAACAATCGGGTAAGGCACTTGCTCTGTTCACATGTATCATTTACAAGAGAGTTATTTTGACCACACATCTGTAGTCTCATCCACAAAGAAAAATTTACCTATACTCTCCTTTTTTTTTCTTAGGCATTTTGATCTGGTTTTGCAAGCCCCTGTATGTAAAACATCCCCCTTTATAGCCCACACACACTAAAACATCTCTGGATCCATTACCTTTCAGAACAAAAGCTTTGATTTCAGTTCAAAGTTCAAGTAACACACTTTTCTTTTACTTCTATAAACTGAAAGCATTCTAGGCTCTTCATTGCAAATAAGACTTTTAACTGGGGTGGAGAGGATGTATCTGAAATTTTATTGTTTCAGATGCTCCATAGGCAGATAACAGATGACCATTTTTGCATATTTTTATAGAAAAAACCTCTTCAACTTTATTCTTGAAGAGGGAGAGATGACCAAGATTCCTTTTTTGTAGCTTACTACACCCCTGTGTATATTCATTTTCGTTAGTTGCTTTTCTTACACACAAAAGCTCTATCTGCAGTTCTCTGTCTTCACAGTGAAGAGGGGAGGTGAGGAGGTAAGGTACCCCTAAAGAGGGGAGGTGAGGTAAGGGAAGGTACCCCTAAAGGCATTTGACTCTGACAGAAATTGCTTTTCCATAAAGCTTCAGGACAGTCAAAGCCATACATCTTGTTTCATAGAATCAGGAAGTTCCCTGTTTTCTCTAAACAGCTGAGTACCGTGAAGAGGCTCCTGACAGAAAAGCTGGCTCCAGTGAATGCTCGTGATGAAGATCAATACACTCCTCTCCATCGAGCTGCCTACAGTGGGCACTTGGATGTTGCACACGAGTTGGTGGCCCAAGGGGCCGACGTTCATGCGCAGACCGTGGATGGCTGGACGCCCCTGCACAGCGCCTGCAAGTGGAACAACACCAGAGTGGCCGCGTTCCTGCTTCAGCAGGGCGCAGACATCAACGCGCAGACAAATGGTCTGCTGACACCCCTGCACATTGCTGCAGGAAACAAAAACAGCAGGGAAACCCTTGAACTCCTGCTGATGAACCGCTATGTGAAGCCAGACTTGAAAAACAACTTGGATGAAACTGCCCTTGACATTGCAAGGAGGACTGATATATATCACTACCTTTTTGAAATAGTAGAAGACTGCATAAATGCTGTGTCCCCATAAAAGCTTGTGAATGTGAGGTTTTCTGCCTCTTGTTTCTTGTTAGTGGTCTGCATGCCCATTGGTGGTGGTCTGTCTCTTTGCAACGAGGTTTTAATGTAAGATATTTCAGTATTTTCCTCAGGCAAAATGTCGCTGCCTGCAGTGCAGCTCAGTGGTCACGCTCGTATTTTGAAGTGTTACTGCTGTTAGTCAGGGTAGTCAGAAAGTCTCAGTAATTTCTGTGAGTTCCACTGAATTAGTGCAGTTATGCAGAGGCCTTTGTAATTTGTCTGTAGTGTCAAAGCAGGAGGGAAAACTGGAATATTTACTTGATGTGAAAAAATTCTGGCTTGGTTATGCAGAGTTTATTACAGCTCACTTGAAAATTATTTTTTGAGAAATTTTAATTTTTTTAAAACTGCATGAAAGCTCAGAATGAATGTAACTTATTTGGGTGATACACAAAATGCTTAATGGACCTGATGTAAGGCTTATTATAAAATAAAATATTTAACACAAGGTATTTTGTCATATTTCTAATTGAAAGCCCATTTATCAATGCAATTGTCTGTCCATAAATCAAACACATTATTCATAGGATAAGAAAGTAGTTTTGGTTTACTTTTTTTCCTGGCGCTTTTTAAGGAACTGACTTTCTGTCAAGATCCTGTTTACTTTTCCCTTGCAATTAAGTTGCATAAAGACTTAATGTCAAGAATGTGGCATTAGTTGGAAAAAATGAGCCACAACCATGTGAGGATAAACAGCCATCATAATGGTGTGTTTGATTTAGTTACAGGTAATTTAGTATTTCTCTTGCACTTTTGAGTTAGTACACCAAAATTTACCCATGGTAAGGGCATGCTGTATGATTTTCAGCTTCAACTTTACTATCTGTAATTTAGAAGTGGAGAAAGTTGCTTCTCTGTTAAACAAATTGACCTGAAAATTGAATGAAAGAGCTGAAGTACTGTCACTATGGGAGTTGTAATTAACACTTCACTGTCCCATGCAGATGCCTTGCTGAGTGATCCCAAGCTCCTTCCACTAAAATGTACGAAGCACAATTGTAGCAGTAGCTGCTGCAGCAGGGTTGGGGTATGTTGGCCCACATTAGGTGCTCTGATCAAGCTGCTGTGGAGGGTGTCTCAAGTCACCCACCTTTTAGAAGCAGTGCATAATGTTCAGCACTTGTTAGAAAATGAAGCACAGCCTCTAAGCTGTGAATGGTGTAAGATGATTTTAATGCTTATTATCTTTGAAAGTTTGGTTTTAGAACATCCGTGGAAGATCAATATACCTTGAAATGCCTCAAGGAATAATAGAGACGTGGATTACACGGCCACTTCAATCCAATAAGCAATGTCTGAAGATGCCTCGTTTTGTGACCAAGCTAGTGCTTTTGAGTATCAGTAGATCTACATCAGTTAAACTGGACTCTCTGTCGTTCTTCCCTCAGTCCGGCATTGCCTCGGGTGAGGATGACACGGCATCCTTCCGTAGGGCAGGCCCGTGGTGCCAGCCCACAGGGGTACAGAGTTTGTGATGTGCGTGCCATGCTGAGTGACACAAAGGAGCAGCTGTTAATGACACCCCGAGCTGTCACCCACCCGGTGCCCCAAGCGGCGGCCAGGGCCTGCTGCCCCTGGGGCTGCCCGCACCCTGCCCTCGGGGGCCACCTTGGTCCCTCGGGAGCCGGCAGCCTCCGAGGCGCAGCCCCGAGGTGGCGGCCCCGCCTGCCGGGCAGCCTGGCAACCCCCGCGGCAACAGCCCNGCGTCCCCGGTACCCGGCCGCCCCTGCCCCACCCTGCGGTGTCCCCTCGGGAGCCGAGCCGTTCTCCGCGGCTCCTCACTGATGTCCCCTAGCATCGCGGCAGGGCTGCGGGTAGCGCACTCGCCTGGTGCCATGGGGTGTCCGCATCCTTCTTCAGCTCCTTGGAGACTTCCTGCAGCGAGGACATCTTCTTGAGTGCCTCTCCATCCACGGCCTTGACTTGGGATGTCTGTCGTGTGGGGGGGGGCACAGTGGCCGTCTGCCCGAGTGCCCTTGGGGGGGGCTTTAGCTACCAGCTCACCCCATCTGGATGTATCCACCAGGGTCCCGTCCTGTACCATCCTCCTATCCTGAGGAATCGCTCGACCTTGGGGAGAAGGGCCTGGCTGAACACTATCATATATTTTGTAAATGATTTGGTTCACAGTCTATTGAAGACAGATGCAGAGTAGCATAACTTGACATTGCATTTAGCAAAGTATGTTAGCATTCAGGGGATTTATAATAACTGGTTGTTTTGTAATATGTTTTACTAACAGGGCAGAAATGTGCGCATGTTGAGCTACCTAGGAGAGTTAAAGAAATACTTGAGGAGCATCTTCATTTTCAGAAAGAAGACTGCAATGTTAAACATCCAGCTGCAGGTACTCCTCTTGATCAGCAAACGGCAAGTGTGTGTCAGGACAAGTGATTGTTTTGAGGAACTGAAGCAAAATTATTATTTTGAAAAAAACAACCCAGAACATTTATGTAATAGCATGCAGACCATTTAGAAACAGCAGAATTGCATATAGTCTTTATTATTTTGTTTCTTTTTCTTGTCAGAAATTATTATATCAGAGAGAACACAGATAATTCTGTATGATCTATCAGTTTAATTAAACAGAAACAATTGCCAAGCAGTAGGGAGGTTTTGTTGCCTCTTTCTTTGAAAGAAGTGTTGTAGTTATTAGAATTGTTTCTCTTGTGTAGGATTGAGACCCAATTCTAAACTCACTCAAAATGAATTTAAAACACTTCGATTGACAGACAAAAATGTGCATAAATTAGGTGACGTAGTCAGTACCCAGCAGATGTAAAGCCCATTTCACCCTGCAACTCTTATTACTGTGATTAGGCTCTGTAGGGAATTACAGCACACACCTGCAAATGACTGATTTAGGTAGACTCTGTTTGTAGCAAGCAGATGAAAAAAGGCACTGTGGACATTCTTTTGACCTGTCCTACATACCGTGTTATTGCATGTGTTATGCTCTAACAGTACCTGTTCTTTTTCCTGTTGACTGAAAAGGGGTCCTGAACACAGAGCTGAATTGCAGACGTTAACACTGGTCTGCTCAATCTGCTCATGTGCCTAATGTTACTAAGAGCTGAACACAACTGTTTTTCCTGCATCCATCTCCAATGGATCAAAATTGTCTGGAATATTTCAGTCTTGTTGAATAAATGGATGCTACCTTATATGTTCTCATGACTTTTGATGAGTCTCCTGAACAAATGTGTGTTACAAAGGCTTAAAGTACAAAGGATAATATAGAAACACTACACAAATATTTATTACAGGACTGTATAATATGGATCTATAGCAAGCTCAGCACAGAAATTACATGTATAGCATAATGGTATAGGCATAGCATAACAATGATAAATGATAAACATGATAAATGCAGATAGATGCTGGTGTACAGATTATTTAGAGAGTACTGAATCCCTTTTTCAGCTGTTTGGAGAATTAGAGATGCTTACTAAGTGACCTGGGCTCTGATAGACAGCAGTTGTCAGGTTGGATGGTTACTGATTTACACAGTTTAGACTACTAAAGTGTATTGTTTAAAATAAATTAGATGGCCAGTAAATTGTAATCTTTCCACAAAATGAATTAGCTTTCTATTTTTCTCTGGTGGTGATGGCTTTGGTTTTTGGTTTGTTTGTTTAGTTTTTGGTTTGGTTTGGGTTTTTTTGGGGTGGGTGCCATTGTTTTCTATATTTATTATGAGGGCATTTGCTATTCCAGTATGACCAAAAAAGGATGCTGGATGCATCAGTGGTATTACTGCTGTTTCTTATACGTTATAGACCAGCTGTATTGTGCTTCAGTTAGGAGCCTGAGTAGTCCTAAGCTGTTGTACAAACAGTAGAGAGCGTTTTGTACCTTTAGCAAGCTGAATTGCTCTCTGAAGACGTCAATCTCTTTTCATTAACTATGAAAGAATATTATGGTGTAGTATTATATTAATTCTAGAACAAGGTGAAGTAATCAGTTATAAAGCTATTATTTTGCCAAATTGTTATCAGTGGCTCTGGAAGAAGTTTGGAATGTGAAAAACAACTTCTCCATTAGAAGCCTGAGACCAGTGTCACAGAACAGAAGCGATTTACTTTTACAGCCTCAATTCTACTCAAGACATGCAAGAATGAAAAGTAAGAGTCAATAATAAAAAAAATTCACTATAACACCTCATTTTTAAGTTGTGGGGCATCTTTCTGCAGAGCTAACCCATCTCTTTAGTAAGTAGGCAACAGACTTTGAAATCTTTGCATAAGAAATCTGTTCAGGACTGCTGTGTTGAGTCACTTTATTTCATATTCTGAAACCTTTTGTAAATGTGTGGAATAATCACTTGTTTCCTGCTAGTAGATCGTGAGTGTTGCTTTCATGTTCATTATGAACCTTACTGTTCTTAACATCCATCCTTAAGAAATTCAATCGTTTGGAAAAGCACTCCTCCAGTACACCTCCTGAAAAGAGCTTGATCTAGGTATTCTTTCAGGCATTTTAGTATTTGCCTGGAATGGTCAGCTGGTGCTCTGGGAAATGCTCTCTTTGCAGTCTGTGGAGTGTGGCTTTTGTGGAGCAGACCTGTTCTTTATAGATTTTAGCATAGTGTGTGCTCATGTTCTCTCCTAACCTAACTCTCTTCCAGCCCTAAGGAAACAGCATTTGTTTGCTTTGTAAGAGGAGTATTTTTAGTGCCACGAGCTTGCAGAATATATGAACTCAGCATATTTTTCCATTACATGAAACTCCTTCCCACATTCTTCTTTAAAAATTCAAGAAGCTGCATGACTATCATCATCTTGTGAGATCAGGAGATAGTGGCATCTTAGTTACAAGAGCAGCATGGATTAATTTAATACTGGTATAAGAAATGTTTAACCAGTAGAGCCTTCTGCCACTCTGCCTTTAGAGTTACTACTTGTAGGAACACTTTAGTTATAGAGCAGACCTAACAACTATAGAATGACTCAGAGTTTTGAGATGTTGGCATCATTTTAAAGCTCCTGTACCTCAGGCTTCTAGTGAAGACAAGCAGAGTTTTCAAAGATAATGATCTTCTCTATCTCCTGTTAAGAACCATGAAGAAAGAAGAGCTTTAAAACAAAGCAGCTTATTCAGATTGATGTAGGTGCTGAAAATCTGTTGATTTTCCTTTGGAAATTTGGATGTATCTTCATTCTCAGGGACTGCTGCTAGAGACAAGTGTTGCTCTCCTCACTAGCTATGCTGCCTGTTTTGCAGTGGGCAGGCAGGCATCATGAGAGAAGAGGTGGCAAAAAAGATACATAATGTGAGAAAAACTGGGAGCAATCTGGCTTCAGCTCCTATATTCACCAAACCATCTCCGTTCACGCACTCTTTTCTGTGTAAGGATCTGGGGAAGAAAGGAGAGACTACTGGGGAGATGGAGTTGGTACAGGCTATAGAAATGGACAAAAGGGAAGAGACATTTCTAGAGAGAAGATGAGCCCACTGTGTTTAGTGCCAGAAGGACAGGAACCACCGAAAGGAAAAGGAAGAAGCATAAGGGGAATGAAAGAGGAGACATATTGAAGGTTAGAAATTCCTGAAGGAAACAGAAAAGAGGAGAATAGAGTTCAGCAACACAGAGATAGAAACGGTAAAAAATGAACGGAAAATATGCAGGAGATATAAATAGAAGAGAGAAAAAGAAAAAAAATTATTAATGTTGCTGAATTTACTTAAGTTAATGCATTTCTGCTTCTTCCTTTTTCTGCCTTTCCCTAAAAGTGACCAGTGGTTTGGAGGGCTCACTGTGTGGTGTCTCATCCATCCTTAGAGCACATGTTGTCTTTTTACAGATTGCTGAATGTCAGTGCTGTGAAGACCCGAGACTGCTTTGATGTGTCAAATCAAACATCAGCATAACTAGTTACCTTTTGGAAATTGAGATCTGTATTTATAGGATTTTGAATAAAGTTCTACTTGAATATGGAGCTATTTCCTCTTTGTTAGTTTATTCATATCCTCATGCTACTTTTTAATCTGATGTTGTAAGTCACCAAATCTGATCCATATTTCCGCCAGTGATGATGACGTCACAATCCAAAGTTTACGAGATGTTCTTGCTAACAAACGTGCAACTGCGAAAGTCAACATTTTCATAGTTTTCTCTTTTGCAAAGTGATTCTAAGTTCCAGCAGATGATTGTAATCTAATTGAAGAAATGCCTTATAATGCTTTGGGCTGAGTTCATCCATTAAACTGGGAATTTCAGAAGGCCAGAGTTTGTGATTCGCTATCTAGTCTGATTCAATGAAAATTTAACATAAATAAGCCTCTCTCCATATAAGAGCTATCGAAGAACCACAGAGACAGCATGGAACCTGAAATAACTTACCACTCTCACTCTTAAACCATTATTACAGTGAGGTAACACCAAAGGAATATTAGTTTGCTTTGTATTATCATGTCACTTATGAAACAACTGTGGATCCCACTATGTAATGTATAAAACCAGAAGAGATATGGGGTCCTCCCGAGGCCATTTCACCATGGACCTCCATGTGCTGCAGCGGCACAGCTGCCTCACCATGGTCTTCCCCACAGGCTGTTCTGGCTCCTGGAGCATCTCCTGCCCCTCCTTCTCCACTGACCTTGGTGTCTGCAGGGCTGTTCTTCTCACATATTCTCACCCCTCTCTTCTCTGGCTGCAATTGCTCCTGTGCAGTAACATTTTCCTTCCTAAATTTGTTATCCCAGAGGCACTACTACCATTGCTAATTGGCTCAGTCTTGGCTAGCAGTGGGCCTCTCTTGGAGCCAGCTGGTATTGGCTCTGTTGGACACAGGGGAAGCTTCTAGAACTTCTCATAGCAGCTATGCCTGTAGTTATTCCCCTGCCACTGAAACCTTGCCTCAGAGGTGGAGATGGGATTTGTTTCTGGGGCTCTCAGTTCCTCAGGAAGTATCAATAACACACTGAATATTTTTAAAAAGGAAGTCTAAGTGACAACTTTGTGAAACTGGACTTTGGTTTCCTTTGGGTTTTTTTACAATTATCTGTGAATTAAATTAGATGTTTGTTCTTTGATTGCCTGGAACTCTTCTCTGACATTAGAAGTTTGATTTTATTTTTGTATCAGTGAGAAGGGAAAAAAGAAAAACAAAAACAGCCTCTCAGTTGGCTTCAAGCCAACTCTTTTCAGTGTTTCCATTTGACTTCTAAATGAAAAAAAATTATTGGCACTGGATATTGTACCTGAGGCACTAGAGGAGTAGCTCCTTTTGAAAATACTATTCTCACTTTTTAGATGCAAATTTGATTATGAGTCACACAATAATATCTGAAAAACACTGGATTTTCAAACAGAGGCTTTGATTAGGCTTGTTGCATCTTGCTTCTGCTTCGTTTCTTTTTTATCCTACTCTCCTCTTCCTGCTTTCTCATTCTCTTTCATAATCATGTTTTAAAATTTTCCAAATGAAAAGACTTTCTGGCTCTATCCTGGATTCCTCCACTAGCTCAGGTTTGGTGCAGCATTTGGTGCTCGTTTTCTTCCTCTTCCTTTTTGTGCAACCTTCTGCAGCAGAGAAATGCCTGTTAGATCTTTTCTACTGAATATATTACCTCAATTATGAGGCTTGGGTAATTCTTACCTAGTATGATATATTCATGTTTGTGACCTTTTTATACATCTCCTCTTTCATTCAAATAAAACAAAGCAATTGGTTTAAATATAATATTGCATAATATTATTAATATTACAATTTGTAATATCTTTATAATATTTCACTAAATAGGGTGTTAGGTAATTTAAATTAACTGTGCTCACATTTTATCATAGTGACTTTTTACTGTCTAACTGTTCAGCTCTCCTTTTCTCTTTTTCTGTTTTATTATTTAATTGACCAACTCAACACTACTGTTTTGAAAGACAATTGTTATCACTGCTTATATCATTACATCATTGCATGTATTAGTACCAGTGATTAAACACATTTTTCTAAGGCTACATCTACATTATTAAGTAATGAAGCACAACAGGAGGGAGTCGAGTTATTAAAGCAGTTGGTATTGAGAGCCCTGTAACTAGATTCTATGTGATTTAGGAGATTTACTTCAGATTAGGGCTAGTTTTGTCTCCTAAAACTAGGAGATACGACCCGGATCCCTGATGTTCAAAGATGTCCAAAGAGAAGTTTTACCACAAATCCTTGCCCTCTGTCCTGGGAGATGCTCACTGGGTAAAATGAGAGCATCAGTGCTGGTTGCACATCACTGTCTCTTGCCATTGTGGCTGCATAAGATGAAGTCCAACACTCAAAAAGCCCAAGGAAGATTGAAATTACTGATAACTGCTTACCGATATCCACAGAGCAAATTTCTGGCTTGTTGGTGCCTACACGTGTGTCAAAGTGTCTGAGAATTGTGTGGATTCCTAGGAAAATTTTCTGCTCTGATTTTGGCTCTGGTCTACACTGGTGAACAACAAAGCTGTGTGCTTCAGTGGAAGACTGAAGAGCGTCCTGGACAGGATCCTTCATTCCCAGTGTGCACAGCACATTTGCTCATGCCTGTGCCTTGACCTGGAAATATCAGCTTCACATGGTTTTAATCCAACATTGCTCACAGTCACAAGTGGAACTGTAGCCAGGCAGAATATTTTAACATTGCCTTTGCTGCATATGCAGAAGCATGAGTTTGTCTGTCCAGAAACTGTTCAGGCATCAGCTTTCAACTGAATCTTTTATCTCTGGTCATATTGCTGAATTTTAAACTTCCAAGCAGAAAGACCATAATCCTGAATATGAAACGCTAGTTAATCAAATTACAGGCATTTAAACTTCATGCTGAAATACAAAGTGTGCAATTTACACACAACAAAGTTTTCATCATTCCTTTCCATAGAGAATCTAGGTTCTTGGCAAAACTTGCATTGAAATCATGGGGACTATTTATGAAGAAGAGACTTCAATATCATTCTTAGTGTCATTTTGGTACCAGACAGCATCCTGCTATGCTTTGAAGCTGATCACATTTTCTTAGGATGAAAAACTCCACAAGGTTTCCCCAGCTGACAGAATGTCTGGGTTGATAGCTGTGGCTGAAAACACAACCATGTCTTGCAGTACCTTTTAAACTGCCTTTGTAAAACAGTTGACAAATAGCTTCAAAGAATTTTCTAGGCTTAAATATTTCTGAAGTGTGACAAAACAGAGTGACTCAGAGTAGAGGAGGAAGCCAGTTGGGAAGTTCCAGGTGAAAATATTTACTGCTGTTAGCGATACCAAATATTCAACCTTCAAATAAGCAAAATATTTTTTATTTTGCAACAGCTTCATTACTAACACACAACATTTTATTTTAAATTCCTGACTATCAGCAACATGAGAACTTGCTGTGGTTTCCACGGAGCAGTTAAAGCTCTCCCAAGTTGCATACACAGTGCCAAGAAGTCTGTGTGGTCCTTGGTCCATGGGGCTATCTCCTGGGCTGGTTTATCTCCAAAGCAGACAAAACCAGATGTGTTCCCTGTGGGAGGTCTTCAGGCATCTGGCAACACTACTCAACCTTCATCATGTTGTACTTCTCAGAGATGTCCATGGAGTTTTTCCCAAGTCAGAGTGAACAAAACTGCTTGACAAAACCCTGCAGCACAGAGTAGCTGATGTGATCGTGCCGTGGATGTGCTGTGCATTATGGCACAAATGAGGCAAACTGAAGCTGATATGAGTTACTGCCAGGCTGGTATTTATTCTCTAGACAAGAAATGAGACATTAAAAAGGGGAGAGAAACATCTCGCTACACATAGATCTGAGGACACCTGACTTCTGACTTTGGTCCTTGAGGTCACTCCCTGTATCGCTCACTCTACAGCAACACATCACATCTGGCTTTTAAATTTACTACACCAAGATTTCTAGGAGGCTGCTAGACTTGTAGATGAAGGCACATCTATCACTACTTTCAGTAGGGATTATGTTGAATATCCAATTAAAATGTATTTCTGCTATTTTTCATATTTTGTGGGTTTGAAGACAGCAGCAACAAAAGTCAGATCTGTAATTTGTAAAAATCTTAAATTATGTCTTAAATATACATTTCATCTTGCTCTAGATATAAATTCTATAAAGATTTTTGAACCAGTGGACAACATACAACACGTAAGTGTAAACATATATTAAGTTTCCACAGTGGCAGATGTAACATGAAAATTAATTTAAGGTGACAATATTACTCATAGAAACAATTTAGACAACTGTCCTCTCATCTTGAAATTATTAAATTCTTATTTGCCATAATAAACCAAATATTATTATAATTCTGGATATCTATGTTTTATATACAACCACAACTTACTGTGGATTTCAGTAATAGCTTTTTTTAAGATGCAGTGTAGATGTTGTGTTTAGGGATGTTTAGCTGATGTTGTGTTGAGGAATACAGAAAGCTGTGTTTTGATTTTATGGTAAATAATTCAACAGATTTGTCTCCATATAACAATAGTCTTAATATGGATGCCATTGCAGTGTGGATGAAAGTCACACCGAAGTTTCACCCTGAGACTGCAAAAAGGCAAAAGTAACTAGGCAACTCCTGCTATGAATCCTCACAAAGGAAGTTTACTTTTTTGTCTTTCAAATTTGTCACTATTTGGCTAATAAAGAATTCCATGTTAAGTTGTCCTGAAACATTTCATAAATGCTGAATTAATACCAACATTTTTGTTGACTTACCATAGGCAGGATCAGGCCTTACATCGTCAATGTAACTGGTCAGGTTTGGATTTGGAATGCTTAGCAGCAAATCTTCAAGCAATGGAAATGAAAACATGACTAGATAAAGACTTCTCTAAAGTCACGTATCAATGCTGAAAGCTCCTGAAGGAAAATAAGAACTGTCACTGCAGCTGATACAATCCAATTTATTGAGTGAATCAGAATTCCACAGAAGTCAATTGAGCTCTCCCACTCACTTTCACAAGTCCCAGATTTCTCATATTATCTGAAAAAATGTCTGAATAAACAAAATAACTTAAAGTTGTGGCTTTGGACCGTTTTGAATCCTTAATTAGTGCAGACTAGGGATTGTGTTCATTTTATGTAGTGTTCCGTGTATTGGGTGGGCTCTGGATTGAATCTATGCACACCTTAAGGCTTCACAGGATTTTAATCTTCCTTAGCATTGTATTTCTGGTTTGTTTGTTTGTTTGGTTGGTTTTTTGCAGTTTTCTACTGTAGTAAAGTAACTTTCCCATATTGCCATTTTGTGACTAAAATCAGTGTTATTTATCAAGAGAGGTGCTAGTGCCGGCAATGATTCGCCTCATCCACTAGGGTGGACTAGTGTTCCTTGGAGATTCCTTCCAACCAACACTGTATGGTGAAGCACAAGCAGCCAGATACCGACTTCAGCCACAGCTGTTGGCATTTCTTATATTTTATGAGCGCTTCCAGCATGGACTATGGAAGTACTGTATAAATAGTATGGAAGGATTATGTACAATAGGTTTATGGATGTACATGACTTAGTTACTAACCTAACACCATCCTCGCACACAACTGTGCTTTATTTTTTTGAGTAAACAGGCCTGAATCACTTTTCTTATTAGTATAGAGTCAAGTCATAGGGCCTTGACGTATGTGGCATGTAAAATCTGTGCTGAAATCCAAACAGTCAATGAGAATTTATGCCTGGTGTAACTCTGCTGCCTTCAGTAGATATATATAAGAGGACCTTGGATCTACAGCTGTTGGATATGAATATGTGTGATGTCAGAGCTGGAAACTTCTCCAGTTCTGTACAAACACAGTTAGAACCGTGTGAGTCAAGAATCTCTCAGTTCACTGAAGCAAATTACTTAGGAAGAAAGTTTCAAGCCTATGTGATGTACTTTTTCACAGCATCTCTGAAACAGAGCTGGAAGAAATAATTTTCTGGTAACCATAAGGTTTTGTAGTTTTAAAATAACTGAGATCTTAAAGTAAATATGCATGATTCTAAGAAAGCTGTAAAGCAGCAAAAAGAATCCTCTTTTAAAATTTATTTTCCTTTAGTTTTCCAAATGGTTAATGCTCCTAGAGGTGCTTGAAGCTGATTGAGTTTGACCGGAATTCAAAGCTACTGTGGCGCCTGTCATTGNTTTTTTTTTTTCTTTTTTTTTTTTCCTAAATAAGTGACTTATTCAAACCTGCCCTCAACCTCACTCTCTAAATGACATCTGTTTAAAAAAAAATCCCCTGCATCTTCCAAAGTACTTCCCTGTGAGGCCACAGGATACAGTGTGTAAATCATAGCTCAGCTGGTGTGGGAAAACCCTTTTGCCAGAGTTTAAAACCTCTGACTGTTTCAGGTATGGACTGGAAGAAATAAATGAGAATGCACATGGGAAGCAGCAGAGCAGTCCTGCTTTCTCATGGGCAATAGGGCAGGGAGACCTGAGACTGTGCCAGCCTTTGTGATGCGTATGGCAGGGCTCTCCTCCCCCTGTGGCTCTCCTCACGCGTGGCCCTCTGCCCCGTGCTCCTACATGCGCTCATGTGTGGGGTTTGTGTGGCAAGGTTCTGGCAGTGATGGGGTGACAGGGGTGGCTTCTCTGAGAAGGTGCTAGAAACTTCCCCCCATGTCTAATGGAGCTGATGCCAGCTGGCTCCAAGATGGACCCACGGCTGTCCAAGGTTGAGCCCATCAGTGATAGCAATAGCACCTCTGGAATAAGGTATTTAGGAAGGAAAAAAGTAACTACACAGAACCAATTGAATCCAGAGAAGAGAGGAATGAGTATATGTGAGAGCAGACACCAAGGTCAGTGCAGAAGGAAAGGGGCAGAGGTACTGCAGGGGTTGGAGCAGAGAATCCCCTGCAGTACCTGGCGCAGACCATGGTGAGACAGGATGTTGCCCTGGAGCCCATGGGGGACCTCACTCCAGAGCAGGTGGATGCCCATAGGAGGCTGTGCTGCTGAGCAGGCTCTTGGCAGGATCTGTGGCCCCGTGGAGAGAGGAAGCCCACGCTGGGGCAGGTTTGCAGGCAGGACTTCTGACCCCACTGGGGACCCACCCCGGAGCAGCCTGTTCCTGAAGGACTGCACCCCACAGAATGAACCCAGGCTGCAGCATTTCGTGAAGAACCGCAGGCCCTGAGAAAGACTGACGTTGGAGAAGTTCAAAGGACTGTCTCCCGTGGGAGGACCCACACTGGAACAGGGGAAGGGTGTGAGGACTCAGGAGCAGCAGAGACAGCATGTGATGAACTGACCGCAGCCCCCATTCTCCATCCTCCTGTGCCTCTGCTGGGGAGGAGGCAGAGAAATTGTGAGAGAAGTTGAGCCTAGGAAGAAAGGAGGGGTGAGGAGAAGGTGTTTTTCAGTTTTGGTTTAATTTCCCATCACCCTACTCTGATTTGATTGGCAATAAACTAAGTCAGTTTCCCCGAATCGGTTTCGTTTTGCCCGAGACGGTAATCAGTGAGTTATCTCTCCTTGTCCTTATGTCGACCAGAGAGCCTTTCGTTACGTTTTCTCTCCTCTGCCTTGCTCATGAAGGCAGTGACAAATTGGCTGTGAGAAACACCCCGCACCAAGTCAGGGTCAACCCACCAGAAGTGCCAGGGTGCGGGCGCCCTGAGACCCCTTGTGAGCGTCCCCACCACCCTTCCAGTGCGTGCTGGGGCCTGGGCTCTCACAGGGGGTTCCTCCCGAGTGGGGGGACACAAATTCCCTCTGCGTCCCCGAGTAGGGCATGAGCAACGGAGCGGCCCGGGGCCGCCATCACCTGCAGCTCCGCGACTGCCGGGGCAGTGTAGCCGCACGGGGGAGGGGCGAGGCCGCAAAACCCCGCCGGGCGCCCGAGCACTGCTCTGCCCGAGGGCGGAGCGGCAGCGGCCGCGGCGGGCGGGACAAGGCGGCACCCAGGGGCAGGGGGCGGCACCCGGACCGGGAGGAGGAGGAGGGCGGAGGACCGGCCGGCATGGCCGGGAGGGGCGGCAGCAGCGGCACCTCCCCGCCGCCGGGGCCGGGGGTGGGGGCAGAGCGGCGGCGGCGGCAGCAGCCCCAGCCCCAGGATGTGTTGCTNCGCTCGCCCTGTACTCGGCGCTGCCCGAGCCGGCCCGGGCGGATAGCGAGACAGTGACCGTGCTGCTGTGGTGGGAGCCCTTCGGCCGCCCGCGGCGCTTGCCCGACTGCCGGCGGCGCTACAACATCAGCGGCTGCCGCCTCAGCGCCGACCGCAGCCGGTTCGGCGAGGCGCAGGCGGTGCTGTTCCACCACCGCGACCTGGCGCGGCACGGCGCCGAGGGGCTGCCCCGCGGGTCCCCGCCGCGGCCCCCGCGGCAGCGCTGGGTGTGGATGAACTTCGAGTCGCCGTCGCACTCGCCCGGCCTGCGGGGGCTGGCCGGGCTCTTCAACTGGACCATGTCCTACCGTCGCGACTCCGACGTGTTCGTGCCCTACGGGTACCTCTACGTCCCGCCGGCGCCCCGGCCCTTCGTCCTGCCCCGCAAGACGCGGCTGGTGGCCTGGGTCATCAGCAACTGGAACGAGGAGCACGCCCGGGTGCGCTACTACCGCCAGCTGAAGGAGCACCTGCCCATCGACGTGTACGGGGCGCGGGGGCTGGCGCTGGCCGAGGGCGGCCTGGTGGAAACCGTCTCAGCCTACAAGTTCTACCTGGCATTCGAGAACTCCCAGCACACCGACTACATCACCGAGAAGCTCTGGAGAAACGCTTTCTCGGCCGGCGCCGTGCCCGTTGTCCTCGGACCCCGCAGGGCCAATTACGAGCGCTTCATCCCGGCCGACTCCTTCATCCACGTTGACGACTTCCCCAGCCCCCGGCTGCTGGCCACCTACCTGAAATTCCTCGATAAAAACAAACCCAGCTACAGGCGGTACTTTGCCTGGAGGAAGAAGTACGAAGTCCACGTCACCTCGTTCTGGGATGAGCATTTCTGCAAGGTCTGCGAGGCTGTTAGGGTGGCTGGGAATCAAATCAAGACTGTTCGAAATCTGGCCAGCTGGTTTGAAAGCTGATGTTCCTGGCGGATGAGGCTTGCCTGGGCAGCCTGGTCCAGCGTCAAGGTGTAGGGAAGCATGGGTCTCACAGAGATCAGTAGCCAAGGTAGTCGGCATTAGCCACAGAAGACTGGCATCAGTGAGAGAAGCATACAGGTACAGGAAAACAAGCTGTGCAAAGCCTACAAAAGGAAGGTTTTTATTAAAGAGAAAATAATGAAAGTACAAAGAGACATTACGCCAGATGATTCCTAAAGAGCAAAGTTAAATTTCCAGAAGTTGTACAGTTACAGAACTTTTAAAGTTCTGCACCGCTCAACATAAATATCTGATGCCAAGTTCTTCAGCTGTACAGCTGAAACCAATTTTGGCGGCTATGACAACTTCCTGGACCGTGAAACTTTCCTCTGCTCACAGAGGATACGTGATCAGTGCTGATTTTCTGTAATACTAAGACAAAAATGAATGTTTTAAACTGATTTTTATTCGTGTGAAAGCTATTTATGGACAAATTCTGAGCCGCAGGTGTTGAATGTAAGAATGTTATGATACAGTAGCACCTTTTAGCAATGCTTGAAATTGCAGCAGCCCACTCATAATGCTTTGAACCAAATAATTGTTCCATTTAGGAAAAAGCGTACGGAGGGGACTGAATCTGAGTGGACAAACAGCTCACATGATGTAGAGTATTTCTTCTACTACCTGCTGAAACTATAGGCATGTTTATCCTGTATGAAAGTAGAGTAGAACTTTAAGTACAGGAAAAGACAGACCATAGGGAAAAAAGTTGGAACACTTCCACCCTCCCTTTATTCAGGAATTAGAAAATGTTTACACGTATCTGCATGTTTTTCTCTGCAGAATTATTGCCATATAGGAAAATGCAGGGAAAGGCTCAGAATTGCAGGGATTTTATTACCGTATTGACTATATATACAGAAAGGCTAACTTATTTCTCAAGTATCAGTAGACAGTGCTGTTGTGTAGCAACTGTTTTGATTTATGGCATGCATTTTTAAAAATTCTGCTGGGGGACAGACTTGTCAGAATGCTGTTTTGTTGTTTGTAAAATAATAATTACCAAAAAATCCCCAAACTCCCAAATCACTCCCGTTCAAAAAGAAAATTACTGTAGAGAATAAGATCTACACTGTTGATAAAATACATATTGTGTGAGTAAAGAATATAAAAAGGGAAGGATTTGCTATTTTCTTTTCCTTTGGTTTTGAGGTCTTCTTCTGGCTCAGTTTTTTAATCAATAAATAGGTTTTTAAGGTAGAACTTCCATCGCTCAGTGCCTGTCAGGAACATTTACACTATTCCCTTTTAGACTCCCACATTTTGCTGGAGCCATCCTAGTAGTTGATGTGTTGTTACTTTTTGGTTACATGTAATCTTGCTCAGCAAAAGCCAGAAAGAAACTTCAGTTACAATTACATATCCTTGCCAAGCTGAGCCTCCTTGTCTTTTGCAGCTATGAAGTTTGGTGGCAAAAAAATGACAACCTACAAGAGACCTGCCCAAACGAATAAGGTATTCATTCCGCTCCTTTTTAAGGAGCTGGATAATCCATGGAGTTACTCAGAGACTTTTTCAGAATAAAATCACGGGCACAGAACAGGTGGGAAAAGAAGATTCAAGTCAGTTGCAAATAAAATGTGGGCATCAGAACAGGCAACTTGACTGGCATTTGTGAGTCATATTTAGGTTAGGAAAGGATTAGATTTGATTTCAGTAGTATGGGGTGTTGGATGGGTGCTTTTAAGATGTTTGGGCTGGCAGTCTACTGTGATTTATTTCTAGTTAGATGTTTAGGTAAGCATGGAACCAAGGATTATTGGAAAAAAACTAATAATAATGAAGTTCATTAATAATTTGCACATTTTTACCAGTTCATATCTTGCAGGCTTCTGCAATTATTCCCCTCTGCTTTTGTGCAAGGAGGGATGACTGAAAGTACTTGATGGACCTTTCTGTTGTCAGTGCCTGAGTTGCTGTAGAATATTTATAGGGAAGGGAGCAAAACCACTCTATGCAATGTGGGGTGTAGTAGGGATGGTTCCTAATGCTGCACTTCCACTTCAAGAGGTATAAAGTGATTGTTTAAAGTAAAAGCATGTTTTTCATGGCACGGTCATCTGTTTCTCTACCAGTGGTTGCTATTCCCGTTACACTGGGTTTGATATTTTTAAAACTCTAATTTAGATGTAGCATTAACAGTAATACCTAAGAGTCAGGATGATAGGTTCTCTCTCTCCCTTTGGATTTATAGTATCTTTTTTCTGTTCAGTTTTTATCACAGTTCATGTAACTGTATGCAAAAACCCAGTCTTAAAAGTGATGAGATAATACTTGATATTGCACTATTTTTTACCAGTCTGCTGAAACTAGTGCATGTTTTTCAGTCGTCCTAAATTCTTTTAGCATTTTGTGGAAGTTTCCAGGCACACAGTTCTTCTGTGTAATTATTAGTAATGCCACAGGCAGAAGATCAGGCTACAGGAGCATGGGAATTTCCAGAGATCACAAACGTTAATTTTTTTTCTCAGCCTCTCCAAAAAAAAGAGTTGAAATCTTTGATGAAATATTTTTGTAAAATTCAGAAAAGAGCTGCAAAGCAATTAAAGCATCGTATTTGTGTAAAGTGATCAGAATTGCACAGTATTTGTAAATTGTGCATTGAGGATTTTCAAGAACTGTGTGGTGAAAACTGCAGATTTCTAGTAATTATTGCAGAGTACTTGCACTGGGAGAAGAGAAGCTTTTTCTAATTTCATCGTTCTTACCTGGGTGTTGCAAACTTGTTGCTTTCCATTTGGGAGGAAACTCAGCCCAGGCCTACAGCTGCTGAAGTCAGTATTACAATATCTCTATAAATCTCTGACTTTTGGCTCATCCACACCACAAGCTAATAGTGTACTGTTACAGGCAAAGGACCAGCTTTTGTAATGCACTTTGTAGAGCTCCAGTTCAATGATAAGTATAAAGTTTGCCTGAGCAGATTGGTTTGTACATTGGGTACCAGACTCCACAAGGCATTGCAGATGATGTATACAACCCAGTTTTAAAAATTGGGGAAAGTTACTTTCTGTTTTAAGTAGAAAAGTTTCCCTGAATACATTTTGAAAATGTTTCTATTCCATGCCTTAAAATACTGGGGTGGAGGGAGAGAAGGGAAGATCATTATCTTCTGGGTTTTATAAGGAGAAGAATTACCATTATTTTTTGATTATGATGCAAATGGAATAGAGAATTATGTGATCCTTGAAACTGCATATTGTATCTCAGGGAATTTTATACTGTAAGATATCTTGATCTTCATAGAATGAAGTAACTTTATCTTAATTATGTAGATTTGCACTCAATAAAATTAAAGGAAGTAGTGCAAAACAACCCTATTTTTTATTCTGTCAACTGTGTTATGAAGGCTGTAGAAAACTGCTTTTTAAAGAGAATTAATGTCTTTTCATGTTTGTTTAATAAATAAAAGTGGCTGATTGTTCTCAAAGTAGTCAGACCATCTCAGGTGAGGCATGAAATCTGATTCCGCCAGGAGAAAAATGTTTTCATAGGAGAGGCTGTGCTGAGTTATTTTCTATATGAAAAGGTGCATTTATTGAAGTTGGGTGTTGAAAAAACGTCATTTCGAACAAAATCAAATAGCAAACTTTCTCTTGACCTACAGAGAATTTGAATGTGGTTAGATTCTTTTTGCCCCCCTTGAATTTTAAAATGCAACTATGTTTATTTTGGTATTCAGCCTGTAGTGCTACATCTACCTTTTTAGCTACAGCTTTTTTCATGGGTGTTCATGGTTGTCCTCAGCTGAGCAACGGAAGTCGAAGGGCCAAAAGCTCTTTTATCTAAGCTTGTGTTAACGCTGATTGCTGCACAAGTGATGGCTTACCTCTCTCTTTACTCATCTTCTGTAGAGCTTGGTGCACAGCACTGAAAAAACATTTCTGAAAATTCCTGCCCAGCCAGGATGGGGTCAGAACTACAGTCCTTGCTTTTCCCCCTAAGGTGATTGATGTTGTATCATTACCACATTTAACTTTTGTAGGTACAGCTTTAACTGACTGCTCGCTTAGTCCTGCCTGAGGGGGGAAACATTTTTTTGCTCATTTTCCAGATGGCACTGGACACTGGGTTGGAGAAACTGGTGTAAATATTTTTCTGACAAATATTGGGTACCATTTGTTCAAGCTTGTTTGGTGACTCTCAAGTGAGTTATGCCTGATTAAGCTCACACAGCTCTCTATCTAACAGTCATATAAAATGGTGTTTGTTTTAAGAGAGTAAATAACCCTTTGTAGAGCGCACAGAGCTGACTCAATCTAAAATCTGTTGACGAGAACACAGTGACTTAATGTGGACTTAAGTGGCATTTAACTAAAGATATCTCAAGATCCAAGTATAACAGCCTGTTTTTAATCAGTAAAAAAAAAGTCATTATTTGAATAACTTGCCTATAACCAGCTTGGTTTGTGGAACCAACTCAGTTTAATGATTTGCATAATTATGTATTTTCTTCTGTGTGGTCATTTTAAAAACAATAAGGCCAGAATTTCTATGTTGTCTTTGCATTCTGCAGATTTCTTTTTTTATGGTCTTGAGCTAAATACTTAAGCTTGATTTTGACACAATGGCAGCTGTTCCTGACAGTCTCACCCCAAAGATTATCTGAGATAAAAAAGTTGAAGCCTGTTTTTCAGGAGTGCTTTGAGAGCTGCAGAGATTTCTGCTGGTGGTAAGGTGCTCAATGTGTTCAGGAAGCATTGAGAAGCTATGACCCCCTTTTAATTGAAAAATTTTCTCTAAAGGAGTACATACTTTTCTGAATTCCTTCGATGATTTTAGGTCCTTAAAATTGCATGGGCTTAATTTTTTCAACAGAGTTAAAACTGGACTTTAGTTCCGGAATGCTCTGTATTTTTGTAATATTCTTTTGATAACTATGAAAAATGGTCCCAAATTTGGAACTTGAATTTTTCTCTATTTATCTAAACATATTTTGAAGTCAATCAGCCCACAGGTTGGCTGTATGCATTATGGAAGAAAATTCTGCATTTGCGTCTTTGAATTTGCTGTTGATGTAAAAGAAACTGTAGATATTTTGGATTATGAGAAGCTCAGTCCAGGAAAACACAGAACACTTGGGATGCCCAAGCTGTGGCCTACTATGGCTCTGAGATCCTGATCACATGAATGCCTATGACTGCAAATTGGCCATCTTGCTTTTGAGCAGAAGGCAGAAAGATAATTGCAAATAGAAAGCATAGATTATGGGATTGTGAATATATTTTGGAGCATTTGTAATGCTGCCAAATAGCTTTGTGTTGTATAAAGATGATTGATATGAAGCAAGCACAACAAGACTGCATGAAATACAGCAAGTATTGGATACAGCAAAGTTGAATTCAAAATGGAAAAATGATACAGAAATTTAAAAAAAAAAAAAGCATGCAATTGTGGGAAAGCATGGATAGACATTTTAAATTGCTAACTGGGAACAAACAGAGAATGTTCTCAGAACTGCTGAGTCTAGCCCAAACTGAAACCAGAAAACATAGGTTCAGAGTCATGCTGGTGCTCATGCTTACATCTACTTTGAATAGGAATGGCGTCCTGAAATTAAGGCAGAGCTCTGAACATTTTTATTCCCCTTCCGGTCCCAGGTGTATGTTTTTCTTGCCTTTTTGCTGGTTTCCATTCTCTGTCATTCACATGTTGCTCCTCAAATGTGCACAGACCTGAGGCTTTAATGTCTTCTCACTTTAGAGAAGGAGAGCTAAGAAGAGATGAGTTAATATATAGATATTTGCTGAGGATTTTGGTTGTATTTTTCGAGAGTCCTGGGGTAAGTACAAGTAAGCAGTAGAGGCTGAATACAAAACAGAGAAGCACGTTTTACGGCCGTATCCTGTTGGAGACCCCAGCCTGGTCTGAAACATCTCATCAGATTTTAAGGCTGAGACTTTTTGCTGTTAGTTTTCTATTAGCAGTGAAGATTATTGTATCACGTATCCCCAAACAGTCCCACTGACGTGTTATCTCAGAATCACGGAATCATGGAGATGGACTATGAACACAGGTATTTCATTCAGTATGTCTGTGCTGTGACAAAATTTGTCAGGTTAATTAAAGCAGAATTCGTCCTGAGTTCAGGCTCTGATGAAGTATATTAATGAGAATCCTTAATGAAAAAGAACAGGTTTGCCGCACTGTCTGTTACAGTGTCTGTGGTGAGGGATGTTTTCTGTCCTGTCTTTACAGTTGAGTAATTTTTGTTGCTACTACTAAGGCATTTATTGACGTGAGGATTAATCCACAGGAGTTGTTGAGTTTTTTAGTAAAGAATTTTTTATGAGACTACTGATACAGAGGAGATTAAATCTGGTCTCCTGCTCAGAGCCAAGGAGAGAGGAAACCCATGTTCTTATAATAGCTCTGCTTCATGGTGGGCTGCAGAGCACCAAGAAGCAAAGGTGGGATACCGTTAACAACTGATTTGTGAGGGTGGTTCGAAGGCCAATGCACACCTCAAAATCATCTTCTTACCCCACTCAAGTTGCTGACAAATCCTGCCCCAGCCCTTGCTGCAATGTTGTGCAGGGCTTTGTGGAGGTAACCCGGGCCTGATCTCTGGTGCGTGGCAGCACTGGGACAGGTGGGACATAGTGATGGGAGAATTCTGGTTCACACAGTCCTTGCAGTACATGGGCAGATGCTGAAGGCATCTTGAGGCATCTTTGGTTGCTTCTGACTGCTGGTTTAGGGCATTCTGGAGTAGCCCCAAGGCACCATCACTAATACGAGTGAGTGAGTGAGTAGCAGACCTGGGCTTGGCTCCATGTGGGAGATGGAGATGATAAACAAATGT
This sequence comes from Oreocharis arfaki, assembly GCA_013398015.1. NCBI lineage: Eukaryota > Metazoa > Chordata > Aves > Passeriformes > Paramythiidae > Oreocharis > Oreocharis arfaki. The sequence continues at coordinate 274,766 of VZRR01000412.1, forward strand.
CACCAAAGTGGGAGTGTTTTTTTAAAGTTACCGAAGTACTTTGAACCCCATTTCCTAAAGCATTTGAGAAATGCAAGGAGCTCCACAACAGAACTCAAAAGGAGACCCTTTCGGTTACAGGCACAGACTTTGCCGTAGTCTGGGAATGTTCCCATGGCTAAAAGCTGCAGAAACAATCCAGAAAAGCCCCATAAGCTTTTCCCCACATTAGCAGCCTGAAGAGAGCAGAAGAAAGAAAGGACATCACCAAGCCTTAAAAGAAATATGTTAGTTGAAAAGTTCACAGCAGCCTGTGAGGCTGACTGGCAGCCCCAATGTCCTGGCCAGAACAAGGGCTAGGGGAGGGTTCCTCTTGGATTTCACATCTGGGAATAATTTTACCCTGAGCATAGAAGCAAGACACATGATCCTTTCAGCTGGGTTGAGTATCATCAATAGGACCATCAAGGCACTGAGGAACAAGTTTAGGTACATCTCCAGTGTTTCAGAAGAAACATGAATCACACTCCTCCTCCTGTAGGTGCATGAGGCAGAGGCATAAGCTGCATTCCTTGCACTGGTTAGTGACTTGTGACATATTGTGGGAAAAATCTTTTCCCAACATTGCCTCAAGGGCAGAAGTGGTTTTCACCGACCTTTTTTTATAACCAGTGGTCTTAGAACTTGACAAGCTCTCGACAACTGTCCAACCGCTCCAGCTGGCTGAGCTACGGACTCTTTAAATAGTGCCTGCTAGCTGTGGGACAGCTGGACATGCTATTTAGGCATCTGAATAGGCTTTTTACAGTTGAAAATGTTGATTTCTTCCTTTTGCTCTAGTGGTTGATGTGTCTCCCTGTGCACTTGCCTGTTACATTTCTTCTGTGGATCAACTTCCACATCTTGCTCTCATTTCCCTCTTGATGGACTGCTGGCCAGCTCAGCTGCTTGGGCAGGTTAACCTGGTCTGCTGGGTTTTGATACTTAACAGAAAAGTAGCATCATGAAACAACAGGTATATACATGGTTTTCTATTTTGGTGGCCTTTTGGGGCTGTGAGTAGTCAGGCTGGGGACTGTGATTGGGCAGAGAAGGAAAGTGAAATGAAGAACTGAATTATGTATCTTCTCGCTCTAACTAAAGCTAATTATACCCAAAGAACATAGGAGTTTCTAGAAGATAAGTGTCTCTAAAAGCCAAATTGAAGAAATTCTCTGTATTTGCCCTGTAATTTCCCCCATATTAGTGGTAGAAAGGGGGATGGAGAAATCTCCATTTCTAATTCTCTGAACAGCTGCTTGTCCATAAATTCAGGTTTGATCCTTGACTGCCTCAGAGCACTCCCTCATCTTGTGCCATTAGCTTGTTCACTTGCTTGATCCTGCCGAACTGCAAGGGGAGCAGGACAGTTTTAACCTGCCCTTGGGGCCATCTGCTTTCCTCTGGCAGATGTTTAGGGCCCGGAGGGGACAGTGAGCTCTGTGTGTGAGTGCTGGCATCTCAGATCCCATGCTCATGTCTACCTGGGGGATGCAGAGACAGACATGACTGTACTGTTCAGCTCCTCCCACGTGTCCCGATGCCCCTGCATCTTGTAGCTTGCCCAAATACTTGAGCAGTGTTACTTGTGGCTATGCTGGCTCTGCACAGAAAAGCCAGGAGTACAACAGCAGATCGTATCTTGGCCCCATATCCTCAATCAGGCCCACAAGCCAAACCCACAAAATAGGCCAGGTATCTCTAGGTACACCCTTTATGAGGCATTGGCTACTTCAGAAAGACTGTTATCTAGGCCATATCCTGTGTGTTTTCTTATTAACAACTTCATTAATTTTGCAATGCTACTTTAAGAAGGCACAGTGTTATACTGGCCAAAGAGAAAGCAGTCTGATTTTTTTTTCTCCCTGATATTAACTACTGGAATATGTGCAGGCTGCCAAAAAATTCTGGTTGCTTTGCATATTGTTCAGCCACATGCTGCTTGTATTGTTCTGTCAACATCTATGTATCCTGTGGATTTCACAAGTGGTTTTGGAGTATATAAAGTGTCATCAGCTCTAATACAAATTTCTGCTTCTTATTGGTCTAGACCACAGTATGTGTTATGAAGCCAGCAATTGGCGAAAGACTTTTAAAAATAGGTAAGTTTCTCTATGTCATGTCCTTCTCTCTCAGTCTAGATTGGGATCTGTGTTTTAAATCATGCAGGGACAGTACACTTACTGCACTGGTGTACTATACTCTGCTGCTTTTGCATATCTGGCATGGTCCAGCAGCTTTAATGCTGCCACAAAAATATGTGCAAATGAGCAAAGAAATAGAACAGATTTCATCAGTTCAGATGGAACTGTTTCTTCATAACCCTTAGGTTAAAACTTAATGAAGGGGGTAATTTCAAATGGTTTATCTGAAGTTACGTAAATAAAAGGCAACTTTGGGACCAGGAACCTGTTGTCTTAGACTGAGTCTATTGTCACTTCCATGTAGCAGTCTGAATCTGACCCTTTCAGCTTCAAGATAGATTGGATGAGGGCCCATATGCTAAGTCAGGATTGGTTTGACGGAATACAAGTGAGAGGTGGACAAAAAAATTCTTCACTTGCTCATTTTTCTGCTTTTCAGATGAAACCAGAGATCCTAACCAGTGCTTATTTATTTTCAGCTTTGATGCATCATATTGATGCATATGTGGATTCCTTATGGCTTAACTACAGACTTTGGTTTGAAGTGTGACATGAAAGAGTAACATGGATATAATTTTTACGTTTTACAAATATGTGTTTGTTGCAAGATGCTTCACCATCAGAGATCCTACAGGCAAAGCAGACTGCTATATCATTAAGGTTTGGACCTAGAAGGACTTGGGCATTTCACTTGATACTGAAATTAAACCTGATTTGTACATCTGTAGGATTCTGTATTTAGATTAGAAGCATCTGCTTTGAGTCCTGTTTATGTGCATCCCTACTGCATTCACCAGGGTGTTCCCAGGAATACTGAAGTCCTCTCTTGGACTTGCAATCGAGATATACCTGTGCACGTGTAAATGCTGAAGGAATATGGCCTGGGTGACGGACAGGTGTGTAAGAGAACAAAAAGACGTCACTGCAAGGGAGCACTGGCTTTGTTCTCACTGAAGGGTCTGGCCACGTAGTGCCTCTTATATCTCGTGATGTTTACAGCACATTAAAGCCTTCTATATTGAGCCTTCTGAAATTCTGTTTCTGCATCAAAGGGAAAGTGTCCATTTGTTTCTGTGACATCTCACCTGCCTGGTTTTACCAGAAAGTTGTCAATCATCTGATTTTACAGGTACTTCCCCATTCTTAAAAGAAAATAATTTCACTTACGTCTCAGGTTACTAGGTTTATATGATGAAAACTCAGAATTATAATTAAGTTAAAGGAAGGTCTGGCTATAGTGAAAACAGTCACAAAAATACATCTTTGTTTCAACCTCCACAAAATCTGACATAAAACAAGAGAGAGGTTCCATGAACAGACATGGAATCTTCCATGACCTTTGCTCTGNTATGAAACAAGAGAGGGGTATTTGAGGGGTCCTAAGTCCTGTGAACAGACATGGAATCTTCCATGACCTTTGCTCTGAGGACAATATTCTAGATATTTTAACATTCTATGTCTTCTGTAAGAGGTAGTCCAGGAGGCACAAGTAGATTTCATCCTTTTCTGAAGTCTTACATATTCCTAATTCATTGGAAGTCATTTTAGCCTGACTTTCCTGGATATAGCAGTGCTAGTTTCTAGGATGATACATTCCCCTGTACTTTCCTCCTCCTTCAGTTGGTGACCCAGCGTGTGAGTTGTGGAGGTGAGAGTCTCCACTCAGCCTAACTCCTCATGTCCATGTGTGTACTTACAGCAGTCCTTCACACAAAACAGTGCTCAAAATAGGTAGATGTAGCTCATGAAGAGTTCTTTTCTGAGTTCAGGGATGGTAGTAATTAATGGTGGTGGGATGCTGGTGTGTTTGGGACAGCCTGATTCTTCGCCCTAGGTATACCTCAGTGGAGTAAGACAGGACCTGCCCAAACCATTTCTTGTTCTCATTTACCCCTCACTTTGATTACAGTGAGCTGCAAAGAATCCATGTTTGTAAATGCACCTAATATTATCCTTATTTCCTAGGGGGATTGTGAGGGATTTCCCCCCATTAATAAAGTACTTTGAGGTCTATAAACAAAAAATCTACCTCAGTGCTCTGAAGATGCTAGAGACTAAAGGAGTGCATGGCAGTCAACAAGATCAGAAGACTGCTGTATTAAAGCAGCCTGAATTTGTGACTTCTGTGGGATAAGTCACTTTCATCTTTGCTAAGCTAAGGTTCTAGTTGGAGTTGTCACTTCTGCTCTGAGAATGCAGAGCATCCTCACTCCCATCCCCATTCCCACCCCATTCCCATCCCCTTCCTCCCCATATTGTCTTTGAGAGGAACACTGTAAACATGATGGAGATGGGAATGTCTCCTTTGTGCCAGCACTTCCCTGTAAGCTTGACCTGGTTCATTTAAAGATGTTCACCCATGTCCCACCAAAGCCCAAGGGAAATCTCTCCAGAGGGTTTCTTGATGTATCATCCTATGTGTAAGTGCTGTATTTGCCTACATGGCCACAGAAATTATTGCAGGAGACACAACAAAAGGACTGCTCCAACACCAACCAGAGTGACCACGCTGATGTGATGTTTATTCTGAAAGCAGAAGAAAGTGAAATAAGGTCAAACTGTTCTTTCCGCGTGCACTGTTTGCATTGCATTAGTGTAGTAATTTGTTTATATACCCCTGGTGTTTTGCATCTCTTTGATCTTTGCAATCTCACAAGACACAGTGCAAACAGAACAGGGTCTGCAGGAAGCAATAGTGCATTGTGTGCCTTTGTTTGCAATGAGCATGACCTCATGTGTTGCGTTTCAAAGTTTCAGAGAAGCCCACAGCCCCAGAGCGAAAGAGAGGTTTCTATTCTTCACCACTTAGACACATTTCTTTAATACAAAGGAGAGGTGTCAGATGGTCATGTCTTGTTGCACTTTGATTTCCAGGGGACACACTGTGATTTTCAATGACCTGATGCTCTACCCATCACATGCTACGTTTCATTTGCCCCCCGTGGGACACACACTGTCTGTGGAGGATGCGTTAGTGTCTGCGCACAGCAAAGTGTGTACGATCTCAGGGGGCATGGGAAAGAGGAGGTGCTCTATCAGAACAATGAGCCATTGCCTCTTGGAGCAAACAGCAGCAGTGATGGTTGCAGCCACCGACATCCATCCTTGGCCAGGCTACTACATATTTTGGGTAAAATGAGGTGATTTTCTTCATTTTTGGAGGTAGTGTTCCCTATTCTCTCAAAGGCTAATAGAAAATTAGTTTGATCTCACATGCATGGTATTCAGAGCAGAACCTCAAAACAATGGGCTGAAGTGAACGGAAGAAACATGACCTACCAAGCAAAGAACAACTTTCCTTGATCTTCAGCCCAGCTTCGGAGATAAAAGTGCCCTGAAGAGTAATACGTATACCAGCTAATGGAGCTCACTGCAGGCAATATCCTTTTGTAGCAAAGGTGGGCTTCTAGTTCAAAAGCTGCTGCCAATTTTAAATAGGACAGCATTAAGCAAAAAGAATCACAGGCTTGTTGGTAGCCCACAAGGTCCAAAGACCATGATGTTTTGAGTAAAAATTAGTGGTTTGGATTTATCTGTGACTTGAAGTGTGTCCTAGGACAGAGGGGTGAAAGACACAGATGTAATTCAATTCTAGAAGTGAAATTCAGACCCAGGGAGTCACCTTGAGAAAAGTTTGGAGACCACCCTGGATCTCAGTTGAGCAGGTTTTCATACCATGGCCTGAGAGCAATTTTCTGGCCTGGCTATGTATTGCCTTCTGTTGCGGTGATCCAGTCCTAAAGTAAGATAAGCACAGATAACTGAGACAAAGCCTACATAGAAAAAGGCCTGATTGGAAAAATGCCTAGGTACACTGAGCAGTCCTCCTTCTCCAGGAGCAGGTCAGGTCAGGCTACCACAGTGCTTCTGTTTTGCTGTGTACTTATACTACAAGTGGGGTAATCAGTTGGGTACACGGATATAATTGTCGCTTTTGCTTCTGGTTCCTTTCCAGAAATGAGCTAGGCTATCACATTCCTTGCTGAGGCATTGCCAGGTGGCTCTCACCTGAAGCCAGGACTCACCTGAACACTGAATCCTTTGTTCCACTGCCCTTCCTTGGTCAGACAAGGAGCAAATAATCAGATCACTGTTTACTGACAACCTGTTTTCCTTAGAACGTACGCAAAGAGACTGAGATCAAAAGGTTTGTCACCTGGGGCCTTTTCTTTGTCAAATCTTCATCTAGACACCAACATTTTGGTGTAATTAAAGTGCTAAATGGAGACAATCATATATGCAGTTAACTGCATGAGTGTTTTACTCTAGAATGTGCATCCATGGAGATATACACAGAAATATCCATTTCCTTTGTTTTCTTTCTCATTGTCACAGTGTCACCAGTCAGGATAGCTAGAGTATGCATGCTCTTGCTAAAAGAAGGGTCTCTGTTAAAACTCAAAAATATGGCTTCTCTCTGCTATGTCTGTTGATAAATGCACTTCACTTGCTTATCAGTTCCCTAGCAGTGTAGCTGTGCTGTGGTTTAACTGGGCAGGCAGCTAAACACCTCCCAGCCATTTGGAAAAAAGGTAAAACTAGTGGGTTGAGATAAAGATAGCTTAAAAGGACAGACAAGGAAGAGAAAGTAGTAGTAATAATAATAATAATGATGATAAAAGAATATTCAAAACAAGTGATGCACACTGCAGCTGCTCATCACTCACTGAATGATGCCCGGCCAGTCCCTGAGCAGTGATTGGTCTCTCCTGGCCAACTTCCCCAGTTTTATTATTCAGCATTATGCTATATGGTTATGCAATGTCCCTTTGCCCAGTTGGGATCAGCTGTCCTGGCTGTATCCCCTCCCATCTTGTGCACCTCCAGCCTCCTCGATGGCAGGGTAGTGCGAGCAACTGGAAAGTCCTTGACTTAGAGTAAGCACTACTTAGCAACAACTAAAACATCAGTGTGTTATCAACATTATTCTCAACATTATTCTCATCCTAAATCTAAAACATAGCACTGTACCAGCACTGGGAAGAAAATCTATCCCAGCTGAAACCAAGCTGATATCTTGTACTTTGAAGCCCTCTGTTTTCTGTGTGCATTAAGAGTTATAAAAAGAGTGAAGGATTCATCTAGGACTGCCTCTGTTTGACCTCTGTTAACAACGTAAGGATTGCATATCTCAAACAGGAAGCCATGCAGACTTCCTGAAACCTAAAATAAGAAAAAACAAAAATCATAATTACAGCAGCCTTTCATTGGTGACCTCAGCTTGTTCAGTTGTCCTTAAAAGCCCAGCACCTGAGACAAGCATGACAGCATGCTCTAGATGTTACAAGATTCGAGTCATTTTGGTTTGGAGAGGTGAGGAACTGACTTCCATTGTCAGATTGCAAAATCCACTCCACTAGCACCTGCCAGAGCTGCTAAAGGAGCATGTTCTCTGCCATAACTCTTCCAAGATGCCTCAGAGGTCTCAGATTTCAGGTATTTCAGATTCAGTAGAAAACAGCTCAAACTCCATCTCTTAATCTGCATGCCATCAGTACAGAGTATGGGATCTGGGGTTTCCTGCAGCACAATGATGCTACAAATGCCTGTGATCCAGCCTGGTGTCTTATGTGCCTACAGATGCATCTGTAGAACCCTGGAGGGAGAGTCACCAGGTTGCAGGTGGCAGGGTGCTAAAATTGCCTCTCATAAAGAAGCATGTGTTGTCCTGGGTACAAGGAGTAGGTGGGACTGGGTAAGGGCATTGGGTTCAACAAGCTTTTGCAAGTGCAGAAGGGAGAGTGCAACAGCCTGGCATCCTGCAAGTAGTAATTAATGTCTGTTTGCAGCTGAGGACAGGCAGGAGAGGAGTTTTTAACGTCTTTCTTCTCACTATTGATTTCCCCTCTTTGAGTTTGCTGGTTTAGCTGAAGCATTGTGTATTGAACATCTGCTTTGTTGCCTCTGTCATGATGCTGCTCTTACACTTTCTTGCCTTTGGAGCGTTAAAGCTTTCCGTGAAGAGCGAGGTAAAGTTGGGCTGTGGTGGTTTCCTTGCTCATTGCTTCTTTAGTGTCCCATGTCTCCAGCTAGAGTGTGGGAGTCTGGGTGGGAGATGGAATCCATGCTCGTGTGTATTGGCAGGAGGCAACAGCAGAGGCTCTGCTCCCCCACTACACCTTGCTACAGCCGAAGCCAGATCCAGATAGATAAAGCAAGAACAATATTAATTAGGATGGTGTAAATAAATAGAAATGACAGTCCTAATTAATTCTACTCTTTTATTCAGACATTATGAAAATGTCCACTCTACATTCCTCTAACTGGAAAAAAAAAAAGAAGAAGAAAATTGCTGGATTAATTTGGGGAAGAGTTGTTTTTCTTGTAACTCTTGAAAATATTACTTAATATACAATCAATACTGTGTTTTTTCTGTGCTGCACAAAAATGTATATGAAGAATGGTTATTTCTCGTCTTTTAGCATCATTTATCTGTGCCTCTCTAGCCAGTTATATTTAGAATGAGATGAATCATGGATTGTTTCTGCCCAGTGACTATAAAAGGAGTCTTAAATGACCATCTCAGATGCAGATGTCTTTTGTAACCATTTCTGTTGTACTACTTTTTCTTAATTCAGTTTCACAGCTTGGATAGAAAAATCTGTTTGTAAACCAGACATCAGATCTGTTATGCCAGATTTAAACACAAAATTAATTGATTTTATATAATAAAATATGATCTGGAGGTTATAAAAAAATTGTAGACGATGAAGTAACCCACGCAAACATCTCCAGAGTCATGGCTTGCTGAGGTGGGTGCTTCGGCATCTCTTGTGTGCAGTGGGTGGTGTGTAGGTACCATGGCTCTCCCTGCCCATCGGCTTGCCAGCAGCAAGCCTTCCCACCGCCAGCAGAAGAAACAGTGTTTTTCAAGCTGTCTTCTTCTGGCGTGAGTTAGACATCTGTGCTGAGGTAAGCTGAAGTTGCTTGGAGGGCTCGTTTCCCTCCCTCGGAGCTCCTGCCGCAGCTGGGAGCCACTGCAGAGGCGAGGTGTCTGCAGCACCAGACTCCTCTGCGCCTGATGGGCCTGGTCAGAGGTGGCGTGAGGCAGGTGAGGCCACGGCAAGGCTGTGCCCTGAAGGAGCTCACGTGGGGGAAACACGAGGAGCAGCGCGCTGGGGTGGTGCTGGCAGGAGGCTGGGCATGGCACAGCACAGATGTGGGCGGTTGTTTGTGGTTTCACTGCTGGATTAACAGCGTCTGCAGATGTGCTGAACCAGTGACTGCTCTGGTCCCACAGGCTGAGACAGGAGCTTCCACCTGCTCTGGCCACAGGGGAGCATCGAACCTGGCTCCAGAATAGGAACATGTAACCTGCTGTCCTGTTTTGCCTGAGCAAATGGACGGTAAACAGCGTTACAAGCTCACTGGGACAGGGAACATCTCTTTTGTTCTCTCTCTTGTCCTCTGCCATTTTTCCTATACTGTCAGAGTAGAGATAATAATGCTATTATTAAATATCTAACAGGATTGGTGAAACATAGCATTTTCTGACCAAAGGTATCAGCATTTATGAGCTTTAGGCAAAGAGTACAATAAATAAATGAATATCAATGTGTATAAAAATAAAACACTTTTCGTTTTGTAAAATAATTTACCTTTGTTTATAAAATAATTAATTATTGTTTATTACTTCAAAAATTACTTTGCAGTGTTTTGCAAAGTAATTTGTCTTTTGCATTTTTGAAAAAAGAATTAATGTATTTTAATGGTATACTAGTCATTAAGCCAACTTAGACAAGTTTAGTAAGATTAATTTTGCATTCCAATGCTGAGTAGTCTGCTGGGCAAATAAAAAACAATTAACTATAATGAACCTTCAGACTTGCTATTCATTTTGCAAACCCAGGAGAAACAGAAGACAGCAATGCTAGCTGTATACAAGCTTCATCAATCCCACTGGACCCATTAAAAAGGAATAATTTTAGTTTTTTCTCCATATTTCCATTTTCCCCGTGCACTTTTTCCATGCTGCAGGAGGGAGGAGTTTCCCAAAGGCAGAGAGGGGGAGAAAGGCTCACTGTAAGGTTCAAGACTGAGAAATAAATACCAGGAAGACAGTGTCAGATGGCAGAGATCATCAACTGGGTAGAATAAAGACTTTTTTTATTGCACTTCCCTGCATTTGCGGGATGGAGTTTGGACAGTGGCTGAGCACTGGAAGGAGGGAGCCTCGCCGTTTTTGCTGTTAGTGACTCATAAGTGACTCAATCAGCTCTTGAAAACACAAAAGCACTCTTGTGTAAAGTTCTCATCTCTGGTTATAGGTAGTCATTACCTCTGAGAGGGTGCTCAGAACATGCGTGGGAGTTTTCCTCTGCCGAGAGAGTATTTTGAGGTGTCTGGTTTTTGACAAGCCAATTTTCTTTCCATGCTTCAGCTCCTTCCTGACAAGAGAGTTGTATCGAGCATTTGCAATTTTTTTGGTTCAAGGTTTTAGTAAGTCTAGTGAGGGCAAAATCCTGTTTAAAAAGTAATAGAGAAAGCTTTCTTTTTTTTTTTTTGAGCAAGTATTATTTGTATTTTTAAAATACAGATGTTAAATACAAATTTGATTTTTTAAAAAATTTACATTCACAGCTGTTTGTCATCTTGGCTGTCTCCTAGCATTGCTCAGAATCAGAATGAAATACCAGGATTCCTCAGACACACAGCATGAAGGTGATTGATCCCCTGTGTGTCATCCACCTTTTCCTGGCAAACACCAAGCACCTGCCAAGTTCATCAGGCATCCCGAAATATTAGCTCATTAGCAGCCTCTTTGCTCCTTAAAAGCAGATGCTTGCTGTGTTCTGTTCACTATGAACATCCTTTTGTTTGTCTCTTGTAATGGGTTTTAAATCTGCTCAAATTAGTTGGTAATCTTTAGAAAGGCTATGTTTGGTATTTTTCACAGTGCGATGGTGCAGAGGGAAAATGCAGGGCCCATTGCTCCATCAGCATTTACCAGAAGGACGTTCCTGGTTAGATGTTCGCAGGGAGATTCCTCTACAAATCACAGTGGGGTGCAGTGGGATCATGTAAGGAAGCCGGTCAGGCTGCGTTCCGTTGCTGACTTTCCAGCAGGAGCTGTTTGGATGGGATGGCCCCTCTGTGCCTCTCCTAATCCCTACTCAAGGGATTATGGCATTGCGCTTCCTGAGGGGCGCTGGTGGATGTAATCCGCTGCTACGTGAGAGATCGGCCGTAGGATGATGCTGAAATGCAAAGCAGTATTTTTGCTCAGAAGATGCTGCTCTGTTGCAGCATGCCCATTACGTTGGAAGCTATGAAAGATCCGTAATGGTGTGTGCTTATTACAATGCCTGTCAGTGGGAATTTGGGTTCTGTGTTGAACCCTTCAGTTCAGCCCCAGTTCTCTGTTATATTCTAACAACGTTGAAAATAAGTGTTTTACAGGCATCTACCTCCTGTGACGGCGATTTTCAGGGCTCTTTGGCTTTGCTTTCTGTGCAGTTGGTTCTTGATTCTGAGTCTTGTTCCGTAGTCCTTCAGAAGACTCCAAATGTTAACTCAATGTCAATTTACATATTTAATTGTGGATTTAGGGTTAATTTTTTATTTTTCCCCTTATTTTTGCTGTCTTCATAATTTCCATAAGGTAGTACATATTGATAGTAGAAAAATAATTTTTTTATTCTCACTTCAGGCTTCTTAAATTTTCTCATGCTTCACCAGGGAAGATACTGTTATCATGAATCAATAAGAACTAAGATATTTCTACCAACACTGTCTTAAAACATTTTTTTCCATTTAAAACTGACTTCTGTAGTGGAACTGAAGGGAAAGCAGACACAAGCCTCTATAGTGTAAGGGTTGCCAAGGAGGCTGCAATTGTATCAATACGACATAATGACAGACTCAAAATTGGCTTCAAAGTGCCTGCTCCTTGCTTGGTTTTACAGTCTGAAAGAATTTCATAGGAAAGCAGGAGCACCTGGTGGTGCTGTCACAAAACCTAGAAGCTTCTAACCCTGCTGAGGAAGATAAACAGGCATGCCATTTTGCACGCGTGTGTGGCAAAAGAAAATATGAAAACTACTTACTTGCTTTGTGAGCACCTTAAATCTTACTCTTTCTGAGCCTGAGTGCCTCTTCCAACACAAACCGTTCTACAACTCAACCTTTTTCAGAAAAAGTGGGACCCACAGTGCCCATGAATCTAAAACTGAGGACTTTGTCAGCAAAAGCACTTAGTAAAGTCTAGGATGAACGGAAAGAAGAGGGAGATGCACTGTGCTCCTCCGTGCTAATCTTGATGTGAACAGAAGCTGAGTGTTCCATTTTCCAAGTCAGGTTTGATTTGGCTTTTTCTCATTGTAGCAAATTCATGGGTTTACTGGCTTTTTAAAAATAATGTTTGTTTCAATCATGTTTAACCAGTCTAATCCCTCATAAAGTATTTGATTTTGTAAAGCCCATACTTAGGTTTATATATAATCAGTACTTATTGGGGGCAACAAGCAGGGAAAATGAAGACTAGAGTACCACAACACGTGGTAAAACTTAATGAAAACTGAAAAAAAAAGAGTGTAACGGTAAAATAGGGTTTAAGAGCTATGTGACAAATGAGTTATATGGGAAAGGCAGGGAAAGTGGGGGTTTGAGGCTGGAACGGTGGTTTTTTACTCAAAAGCAGTGCCCTTCCCAGCTAGCACTGGGCTGCCAGCTGCACGTGCCTCTGCACGAGCCGAGCCGTGGCTCAGTCCCCTAGATGGTGATAGAGCACTGTGATTCTCGGCTACCTCCTTCTCCTTCATCTGCGCTGCAAAGGGACGAGCCGATAAAGCAGGCAATGTCCTAACAAGGTCTTTGGAGGGATCACATCGCGTTCGCAGCTGCCACCCAATCTAAACAGCCAGTCCTGGGTTGCTTTTCTCAAGTATTTGTGTGAAATACGACCAGATTCTTTGAAAACTAAAGCTTGCTTATTTGATAGCTGTTTTCTAAATTATGTTAGTGTGCCCTTAAATTCTTGCCTTTTATATCAAATAAAATGCTTCTGCAGAAACAGAGGTTTTTCTGATGTTGCAGCTTGCGTGCCAAAGTTGTTTGAGTGAACAAGCTCCCACAGATGACAAATCTTAGAAGAGCAGAGAGTAAGTTCACAAACCTAACTTTCACCATAAATTGTCTGTTTCTATGTGTCTCCACAGTCTGGAACTGCCCAGCAAGTATTCTTTATAATAACATGTCTGGGCTTTTATAATACAGGGAGAAAAGCCTGCTACTGGAGAAAGGACAGCTATGTCCTCGTATCAGTAATAAAGAAAATAAAGATTGTCTTTGATTTAATGTAGGGGATTGCTATTCAATGCCACGCAGCTTGTATCTGTGGTGTGTGCCTCCATGAATAGAAGGTCCTTGGCTGCAGGAGCTGCTTGAGCTGCTGCTCTGTAGGTAATGACACTGGATTGCCTCTTTATCAAGGTGCAGGAGCTCTCGGGAATGACAGTTCCTGTCTGCTGCTGGAGGAGGTTGTTCGTGAAGAGAAACTGTGCTGGTTGTGGAAGTGTGGGGAGGCAAAGGAATGGTATCAGTAGGTGCTGTGCTGGTATCTCTCTGCTTTGCTGGTGCTCATTACCTAGCATGTTTCCTTGGTTCAGCTCCTGATAGAGCTGGGTTTGCTTGGGGTAACTGCTCTGGACCACAGAATGGTCTGGATTGGTTAAAGATCATCTAGTTCCAAGCCCCCCGGCCAATGGGGAGGGACACCTTCCGCTAGAACAGGTTGCTCAAATCCCCATCCATCCTGGCCTGGAAGACTTCCAGGAATGGGGCATTCACAGCTTCTCTGGGCAGCCTGTGCCAGAGCCTCACTGCCCTCATGGTAAAGAAATTCTTTCTAATATCTAATCTAAACCTACACACTGTGAGTTTAAAGCCATTCTGCCTTGTCCTATCACTGTATATCCTTGTGAAAAGTCCCTCTGCAGCTCTTCTGTAAGCCCCCTTAAGGTACTGGGAGATGCTGTAATGTCTCTTCAGAGCCTTCTCTTCTCCAGAGTGAACAACCCCAGCTCTTCCAGCCTGTACTTATAGCAGAGGTGTTCTCTCCTCTGAACTCACTCCAGCACATACATGTTTGAACAAGGCATGTATGTCTTCAGAGAACCATTTTCCAGGGTCACAGTGGCCAAAGTGACTGCTGCCACCTGAAGAAGCTGCTGTTGAGCATGCTACAGCATGCAGGTATTGCTGCAGTGTTCTTTATAGGCTCGTTTTGGAAGCAATTGGACTAGATACTGCAAAAATTCAGCTTTTACAAAACAAACAAACAAACAAACAAACAAACAACCCAGGCACAAAACTGGGAGTTTTCTGAGAATTATATTTGAGAGATGTGGTATCACACTGGTAACTGGCCCTCATCTTGGAAGATGAGCAGCAAACTGGTATTTGCCAAGTTAGTGCATGGCTGGATGTGTTTACTGCACGTGGTTTTGTTCAGATTTACAAGTGCCTGAGCACAGGGTGGCATTCCTGGGGCAAGGCAGCAGCACTCGAATTTGAGGCACAGCTGGGATTACTTCCTTTTGTTTACTCAGGCACCCGTTTGTTTTGCACTTGAAGAAAATGCAGCCTGACTTCTGGCCCTTAGGGAAGAGAGTTGGAGAGAGAAGCAAGTGTTGACAGTGCAGAGATCAGAAACCTTAGAGCAGTTATTTGGGATACTGGTACCAGCATGACTGCAAGGGAGAGGGGCTACATTCTGCCCTGCAATCCGCACTGGAGGTTTGCTCCTATGGCTGGGCTGTGATTGGTTTTAGAGTAGCTGATTGAAAGCTATATAAGGCATAATTGTGCATGGTGCAGTCATTTCTTTGTTTTTTAGGGGAGATGTGAAGAGGCTGAGGAGGGAGCGGGGTGGAAGTGCAGTAGGTGCAGGGTCAGCAGCTACAGGGACACTATGTCCTGCTGCACCTCTAATGAAGTAGATTCACTTTATTTCCCTCCCAGAAAAGGGTAAGAGTGAGCATGCCACATTTTCTTCCTGGTCTGGAAGCATTGCCTCCACAGAGGTCTCCCCTCCAGTGCTTTCAGCTTGTTTGATCATGACAGGATTCGGTCTGGAGCTGTCACCGGTTTATTCAGCACAGTCCATTTGGGCAGATATCTTCAGCTCTGCTACATGGATTTTATTTTCCAGCTGTCATCTTGTATGAAAAAGAAATTTGCAGGGTAAGCAGATCAGTCAGAATTCATAAATTCTTCCCATTTCATGAGAAAAACTGTATGTGTTTAAAACAGTGGAAAAACCTTGCCATAGGGAGGTGTGTGGAAGCAGAGCACTGCATCACCACCTCCATGTCTCCCAGGGAGGGACATGGGTTCTGTGAAATTTACATCAAGATTTAATTATAATAAATAATAAACACAAAGGCATCTTGGGGGGGGGGGTCTTTCAGCCAGGTTATGTGAAGTAGCTGACACGAGAGAATAATGTAAAACTAATTAGCTCTTTCTGTTCACCAATAGATCAGAAGTCAATTCTATTGCCTTTTCTAATTGGTCATTTAAGGGTGGATTAGGCCCACATTAACATGTTTCTTGATCTTCAAAAGTAAGCAGGTGGTTTAGATAGACAATTGTTTAGACGATGTTGTACTTTTTATCAGTGTATTAGCAATAGGAAAAGTTTGCCCCAATGTTGTTGATACATCAGCAGGAAAACTGTCTTTCTTTACTGTTTTTCTCCCCCATATTGATTATTTCGAAAAGGTTTGTCAGCACTGTAGAAGTCCAACCACCAGGATAATTGGATCAGACCTTTGATTTGAACTGACACATCGCTGTGTGTATTGGCTTCATTATTGAAATCTGCCTGTTTGGTTTGACTTCTGTGCAGGGGGATGTCAGGGGCCAACTCCAGTACCGGCATGATTCCTGCCTCAGTTACAGCCATAAACCAAATTATTTCCTTAAGAGCCTCTGTGAGCACTCAAGGATTGTACAAGGTGCAGGAAGTGGCATGAAGCATTATAAAAATCATAATGTAGAAAATATAATAATGAATTAGCAGCTCATCAAAATCAGTTTATCACTAAGTCACTCCAGATTTAAATATGTTATTTCACAGTTCACATCACTCCTAGTAATGGATGCTGGTAGAGATCCCACCAGTACAGAAAGCTGGGTAATGGGCTTGGTGGCCCACCCTAATTCCAGCATCATGAGGTAAGGCTTTGCTAACACTGCCGCTATTATTGCTGTGTCTGCCTTCCTTATTAGGGCAGTCTGAGGTTTAATTTCTCCTTGGACTGCCTCAGACAGATCAGATCATCACTGAACTGGAAGATGGCAAAACCCTTACCCGTAACACTTGCAGCTGACCCAAACTTCAGGAAATGGGTAAAAGAAGAGTGAGTGCATGACCTGCGGATGCCAAGATTACCTCCAGCCACAGCCAAATTCTTGCAGAAAAGCAGGAGGCAGTGACCCAGCCTGATTGTTCAGCATGGGGCTTTGGTCCTGCCCGAAAGTGTGTGGCTTTGGGAGGGAGCCAAGGGCACTTCCAGAGCCTGCAGGGAGGGCATAGAGAAGCCCAAATCAGGCTCTGCATGGTGGCGCAAGGCAAGAGGATGAGAGGCAATGGACAAAAGCTAAAATATGTGAGGTTTGGATGGGCATAAAGAGAAAACTTTTCTCTATGGGGACACCCACCCCACCACCCAGAGAGGCACTGCAGCCTTCCTCCTTGGAGGCTGTCAAGACCTGAGTGAAGCTCTGAGCACCTGAGGCAGATCTTGGAGTTGACCTCCCAAGGTCCCTTTCAGCCTGAATTTTTTCTCATATTGCAGAAAAACACCGTGCTACCAAGGAAAATGCAGGCAGGCATGTCTATGTGCAGGAAAACACGCAGTAGATGAGCTAATGTACCTTCTCATTTGGCAGTGTTGTGGCCAATTCTTGAGCGGATGGTTTCAGTAGTCATCTAACACCGGGACAGTTTAGGGGTGAGTCACAGTTTTAATGAAGTATGGGGAAAAGTGCCTTTGTTGTGAGACTCTTAATGAGCTCATCTACTTAGCTTAATGAAGTAAGGATTGAGTGTCAGCTTTGATCCCTGTCACTGTTTATTTGAGGAACAAATTGGGTTGTGGAGTTTCCAGTGTATCAGATAAAGTCACAGCAAAATGCAATGGCTGAAGTCTAAGTTAGATGGATTTGGGAGAAAGGTCATTAATGATCACTAATAAATAATTTTAATAAGATCTCTGATTTTTGGAAGAAAAGTTGCCATGGGTTATGATCAGTCCTCTGCTGTATTTAAATCAAATACATTTATTTGACAGATATGATCTACCTTAAAGGAGAGTGTATTCAGGTGAGTCTCTTGCCCCTCCTGATGCAAGCTCCTGATCCATTCATGGTACTTGAACGAGTGAACCTGAGCAGCAGTGCTGGCCTTGTTCCCTGGTCTGGTATAGCTCAGGGAAGGCACACAGAGCTGCATTCAAGAGCCTGGCACAAAACCATAGCTTTATTTCCAACAATCTATTTCATCACTTGGACAGAGATTCAGCAAAATACTTAGTCTTTTTGTAAGAGTGTAGATACTTCCGTCATCAAGAAGCAGCTTAAATTACACTTAGTTTCTGTGTCTTGGTCATATGGACAGTCGTACTTCAGTTTTTGCCGTTGTCAGACACAGACAATGATTCACTAAAATGCAAGATTTCATTACTCATCTCTCTGTGATTCACAAAATGTGAAGCACTTTTGATGAAAGCCACATACAAGCATTACGGTGTTGCAACTAATTGACAGTCACAGGCTTAGCCTTTATTTCAAATAATGCAAACTTAATGTGAGCTCACAGTAAAAAATACACATCCTTTGTCCTCAGCATGTTTAGCCACCACTCAAGATGTACTCTACTCAATAGAGCAGTTTTCATCAAGATGTTTAGAGACATTTAAATGTTTAAATTGACTGCCCAGCATTTTTCTGAGAAAAAAGGATGAGGTAATGGTTTGATTGTAAGAGCATGTGCTGAGGACTAGCAGTCCACTGAGCATAATTCCTCATGGAAACACTGGTCTTTGCAGCCCTAGGCACCATTTTTCAGGAGTTTTTTTATTTAGAAAAGTGTATTTACATTTTAATCTACCGAGTGTGATGGTCCTCTCGCAACCCACCAGTTCTTACATTCCAACTATCGTTGCCTACCTCGGAATGAATCTAACATCAGTGAAGAAATTACTGCAACACCATAACCTGCATCAACTACTAGAATGCATTCCTGTGTAAATCATTCTAGACCGATTCTAAACTGATTATTCTTATACTTCACCTGTATAGTAAGTAATACAGTGAACCTTGCCACTGAACTTTGTTGCACTTCCACAAATTTATGTTAAACTTCTTGTGCTAATATCTTTGGCAGTGATTGAGTGGTTGTAAATCTTTGCTACTTTGGTCAGAGCACGGTGTTAGTAAAGCCAAGGATGTGGGTTAAATCTCTGCATGTTCCTTCATTTAAGAGTTGGATCCTTGTGGTTCCCTTTCAACTCAGAGTATTCTGTGATTCTGTGAATACAGTCAGCTAACAGTTGACAGAGTGCTGCCAGCTGAGGTGTGAATGGGTATTGAGAAGCACAGATGGATAAGCAGAATCACGAGAAATGACTCATCCAGAAGTTGTGGGTTCCAGAAATACAGCCCTAACCAGGAGTCAGACATCCCAGGCCACCCAGGTTTTCTAATAAACTGAGAGCATGACATCATCTTAGATGATGAGAATGTTTTAAATATCATATGTAACAGTGGATAAACTCACATACCTTATACACCCGTTCTGTTCTTTATCCTGATAGTAAAATCAGCCAGACATGGCCATAGATGTCAAAATTCCCCTGCTGCTAAATACCACCACAGGATACATGAGATTTCTTGGGTATTTTTAATGCTCTAGGAATATGAGCAGGTGCAACACTCACCTGCTCTGTGAGAGTTTGGGTTTTTTCCCCAAAAAAACATATATACAAAAATTTTGATGTCTTAATGTTTCTTGCTTCTCTAAGGAAATCGGACGTAGAGAGAGAGTGCCTAGTTCCATATCACAGGATGTCTTTCTTCTTCCATGCCCAACAAATTGCTGCATTCACAGTGAAGGTGTGTGGTTGCTGTATGCTACACTGTTAGACAGTGAAGAAGGCCAGGAAACTTCTGGAAGGAAACTAGACCTTACAAGGACTGAGCCCATCTTCTATGATGGTCAGCACATGCAGTAGTTCCATAGGGATCCTAGGCCAGGACAGGAGCCTAGGACTTAGTTACTTCAAGTGCATGTGAGATAAACCTGAACTTAAATTCACTTATAATTAGAAAATATATATATGTAAGTGCCTGGATATGTGGCCTTTGTTTTCTCTGCCGTTTCAAGACCCAAAGTGTCACAGCTGTGGTCTGGGACAAATGCATCCCTTGTCTCCTTGGTGCCAAGGAGACACTTGCAGACCTCCGTGCAAATGTTTGGCATCTGCCCAGTGGAGAGAGCAGAGCTAAGGGGGAATACGTGGCTCAGAGGGTATCTTCCATCACGCAGCATTTTGAGAAAATATTAAATTCAAAACCAGACCATAAACCTGAAGTGAATGAAGCTGTACATGACTATTTTTAGCATTTCTTCATCTAATAAAACTTGCCTTGCCTTAAATTCTCGTATTTTTAAAAACTACAGATATAAATTAAAATTCCAATATGGAACTTGCTGACAGAGTCATTAGTTGCACTGCAAAGGGTGCATAGCAATCCATATTAACTTTTTTTATTGCTTAAGGATTATCACAGCTCATTAAAAATAGAATACATTGCATATAGAACAATTTTACACATGTAGTCTTAGGTTTTGAAAGTAATTCCTAATACATGTTCCTCCTGGAAGAGAAAAATACAACTGCAGAATTTCTCTTAAAGCAATCTATATTACTTTGCTTAAATCTGATTCCACAGTTTCTCATACCAGTTCTGCATTCCTGCCAGTACAATTTTAGACTGAAGTGTAATAATAACCTTAATGGCCAAGAAACTGTGTTAAATAGGTATTGTAACAGGTAATATATTCTGAAATCGTGCATGGAAGAAGTGTGCATTTGGGTATTTCATAACATTCAAAATCAGAAAATGATGTATCCTGGAGAAGAAAACTTCCCTAGAAAATAAACAAGAGGCTTGCCACAGAGGTGAATGTGGAGCCATCAGCAGAGACAGAGGCACTCTGCGTGGGTGACACTGTGACCCTTCACTGCACGTGCAGCCTCTGTATCTGAGGCATTTCATGCTCATATGCACAAAATGCCCCTCCACCTCCTGCAGCACAGGTTCTGTGGGCACAAGCAGTGCTACCGGTGCTGGAGCTCCTTTCTGGTGTCCAAGGGGCCCAGGGGAGCCTTGGGGCAGCTGAGCAAGGCACAGCGTTCTTTATGAGGTTCCTGGTGAATCACAGAGTTCATCCGAGTTATGGGACAGGATGCTCTGTCCAGGCTGGCAGTGAGCAGGGGGAAGGGGGACATTGCCAGGCACTGCAAAGTCTTCCCAGAAAGCCTGCAACTGCTGAAAAAATGTGGAATGTTTCTGTGGTCTGAACCTGTTGTTAGGGTCCCTGTGAAGGGCTGCTGGCTGTGAAGAGCATCACTGGTAGTTGCAGGACAGAATCTAAGCTAGTAGCTTCTCTTTCTCTGCTCATGTTCAGGGGAGACTAAGAGCCTTGGAGAGGGCTGGCTGGAAGCATGGCTGTAGAGCCTGGATCATCTGGGACCATTCCTTCCAGAACAAGACAGAGCCTGTAAACACAAAAATTTAAATACATTTACATATCTACACACAGCATACACACTCATGCACGGTGATGAAGGAAAAAAAATTACAAATATTTAGAATCTTGGTCTCCCTTGTCTTGAAAGATGGCTAAATGTAGAAGGCATTCTAGGGGGCACCCCACCATGGTGCCTCAACGTGCATCAGAGATGACGTCCCACCAGGCACCACCCCAGTGGCACCACCGGCATCACTGCAGGCATCACTGCAGGCATCCCACCGGTTCATCTCAGCAGGCAGGAGAGCAGGCAAAGCAGCAGACATCTCACCACAGCATCTCACCACAGCAGGACATCACAGCAGGAACCACAGCAGGGTGGTGCTTTGCTGCCAGCCCTGCTTTTGAGCCTGATGGGAGCAGGTGGATGAGGAAGGCAAGGCTGTTCCCTGGGCAGACACAGGCAGTGCAGGTGACTGATCACCCACAGGCTAGCCTCGGTGGGATGAGGAAGGAGAAGCAGCAGCCTCCAAGAGCATCCAACACCTGCTGGCAGAAAGTGGAATCCTGAAGCTGTCATGCCTGCTCCTCAGCCGAGTTTTAAGGAGGTTTAGGCATGTTTCATCCAAAAATGGTAAAAACCAGCTTTCCTTCCACCAACTACATATATCATGTTCAAAAAATACAGTGTTCATTGTGAAATTGAGCCTCTGGCTGAACATGCAGAATGTGACCTTGGGTGGTCTATGGCCACCAGTGATGGGGAGAGCAATTCCATAGCAGTATTGTGTACAAGGAAAAAAGGAAAAGAAGATGCACTGGTGCAGATAAGAAATGACCATTTACTTTCTCAAATACTTTTTTCACAGAGTCTGGTTGGCCTGTGAGCACCCCATGCCCACAAACAGGGAGACAGCAGCCACGAGGAGCCAAGCCTGGAGCTGCCTGACCAGCTTCTCTGCCCAGTGAAGTGAATAACCTCATACTGCAAAAATGATTTTCTGAAATCTCATTGGAATCTCAAGGCTACTAATAAAGTCTTGCTCCACATCTCCCATTTCCCCTCTCATTAGTGAGGGGAAAACATTTGGGTTTACATTTAAAATGAGGAATAATCTGTTCTCTGAATTAGGACGGCTGAGGACGTTGTGTGCCCAGGGTAGCAGAGCATCAGGGATGATGACGTTTAAATACACATTCTGGTGTCCAGGGGCAAATCCCCCACTAGTGCCCCGAGATGTGGGGCATAAATAGGGCACATCTTACTCTGCAGGCACATGCATTTGACTTCTGGGTTTCTTTTCAAGGTCTCTTCTCCATTTACAGAATTTATTTACTTTCTGTTTACAGGAAATTTCAAACAGTTCTTAATAAATAAAGTTTCATTGTATCATAGGAATATTTTTGATACATAATATGAATATTGTATTACTAAAATATATTATGTTGAAGCTTTTTATAATCTCATTCTGTTGTTAATCTGGATACCAAGGTAGGGAAACAGGCACTGGCACAGAGGTTTTGGAAAATGAACCCTGATGTCACTGCTGTGCAGTGTAGGAGCAGATGAACACATAAAATCCACTAACACATGGGCTGGAAATGGAGGAAGTGCTCCAGGTCTTGCTCTGGTCTCAGTCTGTGAACCTCAAGTGTTGTTTTTATTGTTGCTGCTCCCCCACCATGGTGACTTGAAGAACGGCTGTGCTCAGGCAGTGCCTGCTGTGCAGTTTTGGCTCCCAAAACACATGGTTTGTAAAGACAAACTCTGAATAAGCCTTTCCTGCAGGAACTTTACATTCTTCCAGTCCAGCCTTGATGAACACCAGTGAGTGTCTGTCGAAACTGTTTCCCCATCTAAAGCACAGCCTTTGGCCATGCAAACGTGGCACCAAAGAACATTCCTACTGTGGTTTGGGTTTTCTGCACTGTAAGCATTGATGTCCAGGTGATGAATCCAAAGAGATGAAACGATCATGTCACACACTTCAAATGGCAGTATTTTGTGCATTTCCTGCTTATATTTCAAATATTAGGAAGGTCAAAAGTTGGTCATCTCATTTACAGATGGCTTGGTGATACTGGCATCCACATTTTTCCACCTCTACTGTTTATTTGTCAATCTCCCTGTGTTTTGTCCACATACTGGTCCCAGGTCTTTCCCCAATTACTTTCCACAAGGTGGTTATAGGATACCTGAGCCATATGTGACTGTGAGTTTAAATACTGGCACATGAACAGCTGATATGCTCTTAAATGGTAAGAAAACTTTCTGGAAATTATTTTCAAGAAGGAGTGAAGAGGAAGGGATTGCATGAGTTTACTGAGAACTGTCAAGGCCAAGGGATACCTGTTGCTAATGATGCATCAGTAAAAGATCTGTCAAAATCCAAATTTAGTTCAGTACTTGCTATCTTGTCATACCCAGGTGGATCAGACTTTTTTTAAATCAGTGGGGCTATCAAACATGTGCAAGTACATTACACTTCCTGCCAAGGCAATATGCACACTTGAGTACTTTCTTTTCAAATTCTTTTCAAATAAGTGAATTATTTCAAGATAAGGGTGGTACTTTTAACATCCTAAGGGTGGTTTTGACCCAATGTTTTAATTCCCTGATAACACTGCAGCAGAGTAATTTGTGGGTCGAGGAAAACTACGGGATCTTCATGCAACAGTATCCAATACTTAACATTTTAACTGAAATAACTTACCCTTTCAACAAACAGCTAACTAGCAGAGGTGGTAAGGACCAGGAAATGAACATCACCTTGCAATATCTCACCTTGCATTTTGTCCATGACCTGATCTGCCCTGGCAGTCCCAGGACAAGAGCTGGGTCTAGAAGCATCTGGCTTCTGAGGACCCCCACTCCTGCCTGGATCAAGCCCTTGAGCACTTCAGCTGTTGGACATGCATGTGGGCATGGGCACAGCAGCCACTGTGCTTCTGACAGCAGGTTTCCCCATGCACTAAACTGGCTAGTAACAGAAAAATTTCAAAAGTGTTTCAGTTAACCATAGGGAATTAAAAAATGCCAAAAAATGAATGTGAGAATGGTTTTATCCAGGACAGGTTTGAATCCAGCATCTAATTTAGCTGATATACTTTGAATTATATATAGATTTAGCATTTACTCTTCAGAAGTTTAAGGTTCCTTAAAAGGTCATATTTCATTTTGTATTAGAACATGGCGCATTGGCTTTTTGCTTGCGGGTTTTCTGCACATATGAGCGCTTAAGGTAAAATGCTTTCTATTTCCAAAAGCAGCAAGTATACAGACACTTAATAAAAAAATAATTTCTTCAATCCCATTTCTAGTCAGTAGGAATTTTTCCTCTATCAAGCAGCAAGATAGAGGAATTCAGGCTGATTTCTTCAGGTTTCCATCTCAGATCCTCCAGAAAGCAATGAATATCACAGTAATACAAAATTGCTCTTCACCTTCAGCACCATTCCCAGATGATTTGCCTCTCAAACTCATCACGCCAATCTCAGCTGCCTGCTATGTTTTTATGAGTTCTGGGAAATCGAAACAGAAACCAATTTTGCTTAAGCAGTTGTAACTTCAACCAGAGGGCTCAATATGTGAGCCCTCCTTCCTCCCTCAGGCTTAGAGGAGTGACTAAAGTTAATGGTGTAACTACCGTGATTTAACTTCCAGAATAAAACAGAAGAGAACAAGGCCCATGATATTTACTCTAAATTTTACAAGAGTGGTCTGGTTTTGACTCTGTTAAACTGAATATGGACCCAGCTATGGCATGTCAAACGTCCAGTGCTAAACTGAAAGATGTATCTGCTTAAACATGCAGCATTACACTGGTTTAATTAAAGTAGCACCACCCTGGGTGTGCACACCCCCGACAAGAGTGGCTGTCATAGAATTTGTGAGTCAAATAGTAAAACTTTGCCAATCTGACCTGTTTTGGTTCAAGCAGCCAAGGATATCAGCCTGCAGGTCCCGGCTGCAGATGCAGAAGGCTGAGCTCAAAGCAGGGCACTCACCCACGCTGTTTCTCCAGAGGAGGTCATCTTTTGCAGATGAGCTACAAAACTGCAGCTCCTGTGTTTGAAGCAACCCTCTGTGAAGCTCCAAAATAAAGTGTCAGGAAAAAACCGGTATGTTCCCTGCAGTCATAGAGCTGTAAAGCAAAAATAACTCAGAAGCAGAGAAGGTGTGAATTGTCTTTGAACTGAAGCCACTGGCAAAGTGCAAAAACAAGAACTGGAGAACGGAGAAAGATAACAAAATGCATTTGTGTGTATAAGAGAGAGACAGAGACATGTCCATGCTGTGGAAAGAGATTCTGTCTTCCACCTGATCCATCATCATCAGATCCCTTTTTACATGGGCAGGTCCTGGTAGGACAAAGGGGCATGGCTTTAAATTGACAGAGAGCAGGTTTCGATTAAACGTAAGGAAGAAATTTCTTATGCTGAGTGTAGTGAGGCACTGGCACAGGTTGCCCAGAGAAGCTGAGGATGGCCCATCCCGGGAAGTGTTCAAGGCCAGGTTGAGGCCCTGAGAAGTCTGGTCTAGTGGAAGATGTCCCTGCCCATGGTGTGGTGGGTTGTAACTAGATGGTCTTTAAAATCCCTTCAAATCCAAAATATTCTATCATTCTACGCTTTGGTGACTTCAGTTTTATTAAACTCATCTGCTAATTACAGCCCAGAGAATAGCCACAGTGTCCTGCTTATTTCCCTAGAGGTTTATGGATGACTCATTGGGACATCTTTGTTTAACAGCAGGCAAAGGAACATTTTTCTATCACACCAGTCTGTAGGGAAGCGTTTCTCTCTGGAGCTGGCTGTTGCTTTGTGCAGATGCAGCTCCTCATGCAGTACCCCTCCGCCATGCTCACTGACACATCAGTCTGCCTGAACATGCCAGCAGCAAAAACAGATGAGAAAATACTCAGAGGGAAACCACAGAGCATCTAAAAATGCCAGAAGAAAACACAGTTTTCAGAACATCATCTCTTCCTGAGAAAACCTTCATAGCTCATCAGCACGCCTCACCTAACAGGCACAGGAAAGACATGTGCATGCCTAATTTAGCTTTGCAAGTATGTCACTGGGCACTGGGATGGAAATCTACCTAAAGTGTACTCTTTCCTGGTTAGGAAGATTTGAAAGTAGTCTGCCATTGTACATACTTTTTTTTGAAAAAACCTTTTGGTCCCTGCTTTAGGACATTCAGAAATCATATATTCAAGTCTAAAGTAGGTGCTTTAGGCTCTCTTTTTAATCAGTGGAGAAGAATGGGCACCTCTAGCGGGACAGTCATCTGTTTTGGGAGAGCTAGTGGGCTGGTTGGCTGAATCATCCTTTGGAAGTGCTCATGCCTTCTGATAAAGCAGGTCTCTGTTAATAAAAACTTCTTGAAAATAAGAAAAAAAGGCTTTTTGGGAATACAGAGGCTGTTTTATGAGCTAGAAATGCAAGGGTTTGCTAGCAGGGTGAGAGTCTGGGCCTGGCTTGGTAGTTGCACTGCTGAAAGCACTGGACAGATGCACAGGGAAAGTGAGCCCTAAGCTGATTTACACATGTGCCAGACAAATAAAATCCCATAAGCTCTCTGATCTTGGATAAAATAAGGAGTGTGACTCCCAGAGCAGTCCCTGAGGATGGGACTTCAGACACTGTTTGATCAGGGTATTCATGCAGCAGTGGACATTGGATGCAGCTTCACAGGGCTGACACCTGGGCCGAGGTGTTTACCCACAAGCCAGCTGTCTAACCCTGGGTCAGCGGAAAGAGAGAGAGAACGAGAGAATGAGGAAGATTTCTGTCTATACCTACACAGAGAGAGAGATCAAATGATCTGACACGGAAGGAGCTGCTGAAGCTCACTTTATGCTCCAGCACACAGGTTAGAAGAGGAAAGAGCTCAGTATGGCTGCACAACGCAAACTAATTTTCTGCACTGAAACATCGTATTGCCAGTTACTACAGGCTGAGGCTGTGCTTGTGCACTCAGAGTTAGGAGTTCATGTCGGTAAAAACAGCAAAGCAGTTTTATCTGAAATAGGTATTTCTGTACCAGAAGTTCATTGTAATGCAGAATAATAACGCACAGGTACTGTGTAGGTGAAGCTGGTGGGAAGTTTTTGTTGCTCTGTCACTCAATAAATGCTACGGGTTAACCCATGTGTTGGTAAAAACAGCACAGGTTCTACTTTTATGGGTGCTAACTCGGCCAAAGTTTTCTTAGCTTTTCATTATTAAATTGCATGCAAAATCCATATATAGCAATCAGAAATGGCAGACTGATGCACAGTGAGCAAGAAGGAGCTGTTATCATTAAAGACAATGATCCTTTGCTGTCTTGGCATCTTGCTGGATGAAGTGTTTTGGTTTTGCTTTTGTATTACTCTTAGCAAAATATTAGTGAAAAAGCACTTCAGCTTCAGAAATGCTTGTGACATCTTTTAAACCTTAGTAATTGTATTAATTTCATAATGTCTGTAATTTCATAATGAAGGAAGACAAATCAAAGGATATTCATTTCTCTTAACCAAAAATTCATGTTCTGATTCTTTTGAAAAGCAGAACATACCTTTTAGATGCAGCTAATTACACAACCAATTTTCTTGCAAAGTTATGTTTCATTTGTTTCTGAGCAGTGTCTTCATTTTTGCTAGACCTACATGCTAGAATAAAATTAGGTAGATGAATGTTTTCATGTCTGAGCCTTAGGGTACCAGTATACACCAGCCAAAATGCATAAAACATCTTAGTGCTGTATATACTGATTGCGATTGCTCTTTAAAAAATAGATTCCTGGGTTAGAAAAGGGAATGGGACCAAACTATTTAAACTAGAAGAGAACATGGGTTTTAGAACAAATGGATATAAACTGCCTGTGAATGTATTTAGACTGGAAATGAGAAGAATGCCCTTAACCATCAGAAGGTGAAAACATCCTTACGAGAGTAAAAATGGATATAGAGGATGCAACCAGCTGTGAGAGCTACCTCAGCTGGTTTAGCACAATCTCCTGATGTGATTCCTTGTGGCAGACAGCAATGGAGGATGATGGCGCAGAAGCTCTGCTCTGGCATTATCTGGTTCTAGCATAATATAATGAATACCTTTCATGTTAATAACCACCATAGCCCTTCACAAGGTGTGCTTGGATCGACACTAATGACCATCAAGTTCATTATGTTTAAATGCTTGGACATGAAAGCTGTGAGGTAGAATCAGGTGCCCTTTGGCAGAGGTAATTGCCTTGGTGGAAAGGGCTGATGACGCTCAGAGACTGCAGTGGGAGGTGGGAAGATGAAGGTGCTTGTAACACGTCTCTGAGCAGCATCAAAGAGAACACATTAATCAAAGGGGGAACAACAAAGGGCAGAGGGATGACTGATCTGAGAACAACACTGAGTCTTTCTTGTTAGCTGGAGAGTCAAATTGCAGCAGATGTCCTCAGTGGTCACAGAGTTTGAAAGCCTGATGATGCACAATGAAAGTGGTTGTGAAATGCGTAAATTAATGTCTGGATGCACAAGTAGCAACGTTGGAAAGAAAATGAAAGTGATGATACCTGATCCTTGAAGATGTCACGTGTTTGTATCCCAAGAGTGAAACTTTTGGACTTCTCTCTGAAAAGAATTTAAATTATGCAACTATTCGAGAATTAGGAGAAGCACATCATCCCTGATGCAGCGAGCATATTATTCCCCTGTACAGTGCTGATAAGAGCCTGTTCGGGCTCCGCTGTGAAGGGAATACCCTGGACTTGAACCTTCCACATCCCATAGGCATGGTGCAGCCTCACAGGCTGAAGCTGTGGTGACGATTTTCCTTGAGACAGAGAAGTTTGGAAATACTGTCAGCAGCCTTTCCACATATCTAATAAATTCGATTAAGATCTCAAGAAGATTTCATTATACTAACAGTAAGGTCTACAGATTATATTAGTGTACTTTTATGCAGCATTAATGTTGGAAACAAGAGGCTGGAATTGAGGGCCATCAGCCTGCTCGGCTCCACTGCCTTTTGCAATTAGCATGTGCTAGGGACAAGTAGTGAGAAAGCTATTAAGGGTTCTCTTGTTTCTCACAGTCTGGCTTGGAATCAGGTGCTTCCTGTGGTTGTGGTTTCACTGTCTGTTTGGTGGCTGCAGAGCTACTCCTTCAGGAAAAGAAATAGATGTTCTTTCCTCACACCCAAAATACTCCAGTCTCCATTTTTCAGGTGCCACAGGACTGCAGCAAAACAAGGCAGTTGCTTGTGCAAGATAGTACACTCAGAAACACAGAGCTGCTGTTTCTGGTCATCTTGAATTGGGTGTCTCACAATCTCCATGTAGAAGGCAAGTGAAAATTCAAAGCTCTTATTGCAATAGCTTTCTGGTATGTGCTTCACACAGAGATTAGAGAGGGCTTTGCAAGAATCAGCAAAGAATCAAGAGAAAAATAGAGTGTCCATGAAAGACACCATAAACTGCAGAAGCCATCTTCTGGCAGGACTGAGGTTGCCAAAACTAGCCTGAATTGCAATTACACAGCTACAGCTTCCACCCAGCTCTACAAACATCAGACGAACTTGGGGTTCAGAGACTCCTCTTGGGTTTTAGAGTTTCCTCTTTGCCTTTTGGGGCAGGCTGCCTCTGTTATGACTTTTTCCCATTCCTTTTCTTTGGAGGTACCCTTCTCTTGTGGCTGCTCTAGTCAGTGAGAGCTGCAGCATCCCCTGGGGAAGGGATTCGGCAGCTGCACGAGGTGCTGGGGGTGTCCGGGGGCTGGGACTTGTCCAGCTTTACCGCCCCTGCCATATCCCCACCATGCAAGGGCACTTCTGTCCCTCCACAACATTCTACCCTGCCCAGTGGAACAAGGACCAGCAGCTTCATGGGGCTATGGGATTTCAGGAGGGGTCCTTTTGTCTATGTCATGGGCAAGCCTGAGGAGGCTGTCTGCTTTTGTGCTGCAGAAAAGCACAGTGCACCTTGATGAGGGGGTTATTTTTGAATGGGTGATGCAGCATGGCAGTGGGGCTGGTGTAGAAACTCCTGGCTCCATCCCCTGCCCTGTGCTTGGGTGGTAGGTGGTTGCAGGGTGTTGTCTCTCACTTGCCAGCCTGGCAGTAGCTTCTCTCCAGAGCATTTTAGGACTGTGCTAATTCCCTAAATTTAACCAGTGATGTCAAAGGCTCATATTAGCTCCCTGCCTGGAGTCCTGTGCCCACACACACTGACATGAACCAGGAATAGCTCCACCACCACGTAGATTTGAGTCCTGTCCCAAGCAATGGCACCCAGTGCCCAGTTTCGTAAGAGACACGCCTACACCTTCACTGCGCAGGTGGCTCAGCCACACAGCTGGGGGAAAGGAGATGCTGGGGCTGGGAAAACTCACAACAGGAGAGCTGGATACAGCCATCAGTGCAAGGAGAAACCTCACAAGGTAAGCTGGAAATGGAGTGCTATTATTTATTGATGCAGTGGTGGCCAGAGAGCAGGCATGGGGATGGCTGTGTTTGGTTTGGCTGCTGAACTGACAAATTGGAAGAGGAAAGGAAATGCACTCGGGTGTGTATCTAAATCTAAATCAATGTTACTTTCTGCTATCAGTTTTGTCAGTAAAATGGCGAAGTAAAGAAGATAAAGTTCGGTTCAAAACAAAATGTTGGATAGTGCTGGAGATGTTTGTCTGACTGAGTTCTGGCTAAAGGAAAACTAGGGAAACAAAGGGCTTGTTTCACTAAAATGCTGGATGGGTGGCAGCCCCCCACCAGCTTCCCATCCACCTCACTCCTTCCCTTCCTGACCCCAAGAGGCAGCAGTGCAGCACCCCACTGGTGTTCAGGATATGGACCAGGTCCCACCCATCTCCTCCCTGAGAAGTGAAGCCCAGAAAGGCTTTGTTAGGAAAAAGTGTTTGTTTTCAGACAGAATTTGTCAACAACATTCTCATCCCATTGCGTGGTGCAACCCTCTCTCCCCATTTGTCTGCTTTTTTGGAAGAGTGCAGTGCTTGCAGCTGGGCAGATGTTTAGCACAACACCTTTACCCCACCAGTTTAGAAGAACTGGTGAGCAGGACAAGTTGTGCAGAACAGGAGTTCTGCCATGAAGACATTTTGGTGGGACATTGCTGTTTGTGAGGACGGACTCATTCGGTGCTAGTAGAGAAAAGCAGTCCCAGCCATATGTGGTGTTTTGCTGCCTGGGCAGGACATGGATGAGCAGAAGGGCTGCGCCAAGTTAGCACAGAACATCCATCACCTCTGCATTTTAGTCTGGCTGCAGGCTGTTGAACACCCCCTGGAGCCTGGAGCCCTTCTCGTCTCTCACAGCTGAGCTGCAGAGGGTGTAGATAGTGTGATCTCAGCTCAGGACATGCAGCATCATGGAAAACGTGTGGAGAACTTACCCTGGGAGCAAAACAGTCTGAGCTAAGGCTAGGAAGAAACACTCTTTGAGNAATCCCATTTTTATGTTTTTTGATTTATTAGTTCTGTTGGAAGAAGACTTAGAGCCCAAGATTGTAACCAAAGGGTTAAGGATGTAGGAAGCTCAGGTCAGAGATCTGCATTGAAACAGGCTAGCTGAGGTCCCACCATTGTCCTGCCCTAACTGCTAATTGCTGCTGCCTCCCAGATGGTTTTTCCACACGTAGACTAAAAGTTCCAGCCTAAGAAACTTTTCCTGGCAGATGTTTTGTTGAAAACAGTACATTACTGAAATGAGAAAAAAAAAAATTAGTTGATATTTTCCAGGAAAATACTGATTCCTCTGACAACTGGGGAGCAGTGACGTGAGCACAGGGGCCACAGGAGCTGCTGCTGATCCTCATGAGTCCAAGTGTGGAGTGGACAAGGCACTTCCATGGGTAGGGAGCATTCCTGTAATCTTTGTACATCCTGGCCACTGCAGATACAAATGACAGCCCTTTGGAAAACTGTGGAGACTGGCGAGCAAGCTCCAGTACCCGGGAAAAAAACAGCAGTGGAAAACCCACTGGCACAGCCCAAGCCAGAGACAGCCAAGAATGAACTGTTACAGCTTGCTCATGGAGGAAAAGAGGTAGATTCGGTCTCCTTTGGGCTCCATCCATGGAACATATGCAATGTTTCATCCATCGTGAAAAAATCTTGAAGGAAAAGCCTAAATCTTGGTGTTTCAGATAACCTATCTGTACATCCAGTGTGGTTCAGTGTCCCCATAGGAGAGGAGATGATGGGCTTGCAAAGGACCCTGTCTGTTGGGGAGAGACAAGACTGAGATATGGAGGGAATCACACTGCCATGATTTTGAGTGGCTTACTGGAAGGAAGAAAAAGGAAAAGGGCAGCCTCTGTCACACCATCTTTTTGGGAAGAGACATGGAATTGCTCTATACCCTAGAAGAAGGTGCCCCCAACTTGCTCAGATCCACTAAGAATGCTTCCAGCATAAAACTAGAAAAAGGCTTGAGAGCAGTTGCTTTTTTGGGGGGACAGGGAGTCTAGCAAAAAATTAATGTATTTAATAGAATTTAAAGCTTATTCTTCATTTATTCATGGTAGCAAAAACCCTCTAAGCAACCCCTAAAAGAGTTCATAGCTATGATATTTCTGATTAGGGAATCATAATGGCCAACATGGATAGGACTGACCATTACAGCGAAGTGCCTGATAAAGCCACAGGAAGGTTTTTTGGTTTATTTGCAACATCGCAAACATGTCAGTAATAAAGGACGGGTCTTCTTGGCTATTAAGAAGTGTAGGGCAGTTATTGTGTACCATATAGTAAAAACAAGAGCTGTCCTCATTCATTGACTTTGTTGCAGCTGGGGGGTCTTCTCCATCATTTCTTGAAGTCAACAGGGAAAATATTATTGACCTGATGAGGTCTCTCTTTGCCCCACACCTGGAGCTGTTTCCATTTGAGAAGCGCTACCGCCAATGTTGGATTGCTGATGAATTTTTCAGTAATGTGCATGTGAAAGTAATACTGCCTCAAGGGATGATTAAATCACTGGGTGTCTCAGTCTCCAGGATGCAGCTGGACGCATCCTGTCAGACGCTGTTCTTCCATAATTGACCTGAGCAGACTTTTTTTTATGGTTGTTCCGCACTGATAGCTCATACTGGTTGCATGGCATCAGTGTTCATCAGACTGTCTCGTGAATCACCAAACCAGGGGGTGGATAATTGTTACTTTGGTTCCTTGCTGAGAGTTTAAATAACATGCTCAAATTGAAACAACCTTATTGATACAAAATAAAAGTCTAACGAATACTCAGGTGGTAACCTGAAAGGAGAGGAGATGGCGTGTTTCACATTTCAGCAGGAACAAATGTCACTGCAATGCTGATATTTTTCTAGTGGAGTCTTTTTTCTTGAGTAGCAAGTAGTCCTGGCTGGAAAATGGCATTTCTCTTTTCTGAGATATTTTTCAGTTTCAGCATTTGGGTTTGTTCTGATATGGAGCATCAGGTCTTCTCTAGTTTTTCATGAGAACCAAAGAGAATGAGGCAGGGACTTGGTGACAGGGACTCACCCACCCCCATGCCTTAGATAAGACTGGTGGCCAAAGTCTTGCTCAGTGTAATTAGTGGTGGGGGTTATAATTGCACCATCCTCATACACTGAGAGCAGCCCTGGCTCCCCAACAGCAGTGCATAGAGGGAACCCTGTGTCAGGTGGGGCTCTGCCCTGGATGTATCCAGATCCTCCTCCAAGTAGAGAAGAGACCTGCAGAGGATGTGAGATGGGAAGTGGCTACAGCATCCCATCACACAGTTCACAGGGAAGAGCAGGCAGACAGGAGAAAATCAGGAGAAAGCAACTGTTGGCTGCATTTCTGTGATCCCAATGGCAAGACATTAGGTGTCTGTGTTATGGCTGACTCCACAGAGGAAGAGATCATCACACCCTCATAAATTGGCACCAGACTCTTGAGTGTAAGGAGACAAAAGAGATTTGTTTCGCTTCTCCCCAACACCACACTGCTTTCATATTCCATTTTATGTGGAAGACATGAGCAAGCTTGCAGCTTACTGTTATCTCAAGGTCCCATTTGGTCTGCTTTTTAATATTGCAGCCTACCAAAGGAAGACTTGATCTTCCCTCCTTCGCTCACGTGAAACCATCAACGAGCATCCATCCATGTGACTGTCCCACAAAGCGTGCCATAAGGCCTTGTAGGGAATCAGCTGGGAACCAGGACCCCAGGGCCCCCATACCAGCACCTCCCGAGAGCCTGCATCTTTCACTGGCAGAGCTGGGCTTGGGGTGTCCAGCACTGGGCTCCTCCAGGGGAGGCATGATGGGTGCTGGACAAGCTGGGAATGAGTATGGGCTTGCTCTTGGATAGAAAAATACAGGGTTAGGGGAGATCAGAGCTGTGCATTGATGACTCACAGGAAGCAAAGGTGCTGGGTCAGCCCTCAACTGAATGAGGAAGGATTAGGAGCCAGACCAGGTGCAGGATGCCATAACCCCTGTAAGAAGTCAGATAAGGAAGGATGGACAAGGCATCCTTCACACAGGCCACTGAGGTCTGGTTTTGCCATCAATTCCTCCTAGAGTCACAAACACTACCATCACCTCACCAACCTGTTTTCTGCTCTTGTCTGGTTCTGGGAAAAGCAATTCAGTGAGAGGCTGGTTGGATTCCCTCTGTATTTTTCTCTTCAGATTTCTGATTTTGTTTAGCACAGAAAGATAGCCCCAAAAGCAGGTTTCTCTGAAGAGAAAGCTGTAAATATTTTATGTCTAATTCAGTCCTCAGGAAAATACTACAACTTAAACAAAAAATGTTTCCTACCTGCCATGAGAGATACTGCCTGAGCCCCAATTGCATTGAAGGATGTACGTGGATATTTGAGCAAAGAAGCTTCCTCAGCCTGCCCTGTCCTTCACCAGGGAGAAAATTATGGTGATTATGGTGGTGCTGTCATGGTCTTGATGAGACAGAACTCTTCCTCTCTGACTCCCATCACTGAATAACCCAGGCACTCTGCCTGCCCCACAGGTAACCTGAGACTCCCCATTGCCTGTGCCTGGCCTGGGACTTATCTCCTTCCTAACACCAGTCACACTTTCCTCCTCTCCTGCCAAAGATAACCCAGCACTGTCTCTGAATAAGAGAGCATTATAGGCATGGTGTGGTCTAGGCATGGGGATGGGGACAAACCAGCCCTCAGCCAAGGAACTCCAGTGCTTCTCGAGAGGCAGCTGTGCAGGACCCCGCCAGTGTTCAGGATATGGACAATCTCCCACCCATCCTCACTCATCCTTGAGCTGCCCTGCGAGGTAAAGCCCAGAAAGAAAAGAGTGTCTGTTTTTGGACAATTTTCCAACAACTGTGGGATGGCCTCTCTCATCCTGTTGACTGGTATGATCATCTGTCTCCATTTGTTCCACTCTTTTGGGTAAGCACAGTGTTTACATCTGGGCATACGTGTAGCAGAAGACTGGCCCCATTGGGAAGACTTTTCTTCCACCAATTCAGAAAAACTAGTGAGCAGGATGAGGAGCAAGAGATGGGAGTTTTCACATGGGCACCCAGGGGCACGGATCAGGTGATGTGGCTGCAGAAAGGGCAGGAGGCTCATGATATCCAGCACCATCCCTTGTCCTCAGCATAGGGTAGGAAGAGAGGAAAGAGTGGGTTTATCCCCTTTCTGCAGCAGACGCAATGTAGTGCAACGACTGCTCATCTCTGCCTCCCCCAGACTCACCTGGGAGCTTGGCTTGGGCTGAAACCATCCACTCCATTTGTGTTCAAGGCAGATCGGTGCCTCTGGCTGTAAATCTCCTGGGAAGCTCATGACTCACAGCATAAGAGCCGTGGAGTGCCGTGAATTTTGCAGCACTGGCTTCTCACCCTCCTGAAGGCGATTTTGGCACCCCAGGATGTTTGTGCAGGAGCGGATGAACCTGTGCCATGGTGGGACAACCACAGCCCCGCACAGACATGCTGGGAGGAAGGTAAGAGTGTGCTCTGAGTCAACAGGCCTGGAAAAGCTATCAGGACTTGCTATCCCTGTAATTACAAGCCTACTATGTAGTTGTTTGTTTTTTTTTTTAAACGAAAAGCTTAACCCAAAGCCTTCCATCACACAAATGTCCATCAGTTGACTTCTATCCAACCCGCGATTTCTCCGAGTACAACTACAGAGTTGAATCCTTGTGGCACCCCCATCCTCCAGGATGGATCCCGGTGCACCAGAACCTCAGGGGCTTGGTGGGAGAGCTTTGACACTGCTGGTGCTTCTCCTGCTGGTCTACAGCTGTGGTGAGTGAGTCAGGGTGTGAGGACGACCTTAGAACATATCAGCACAGCCAGGGCTCTTTCAGCTCCTCTCCTGTGCATAGATGATGGCACAGCCATAATTGTTCACCACTCCAGACACTGGCTGCCACCACAGCCAGCACTGGTTGGCACCATTCTGGCAGTCCCCGAAATGCCTCTTGGTAAGAGCTTAAATGCTCTTTCCTTTGTGGCCAGAGCTATGCTGCTGGAGAAAGCATGAGAATATAGGGTCTGAGGGTCTTTGTTCCCTGGCTGATATCTGCTTCTCCTGGACCTGCTGGCTTCCTGAATACACAGGCAGTCTGCAACCCGCCTCGTGCCTGGCAGCATCCCAACCTGCTCATGCTGCATGAAGATGCCAAGCACAGCCAGATGCTGATGGAGGCCTTAGGCAATGTTGGCCAAAGCTGGAATGGAGCGATAAAACCAAGCCTCAGAGTTGGCTCAAATGCTGCACAGCACATTTCTCTTTGTCATCCAGTACACAAGACTTCTTGAAGCTGTCCTGGCCCTGGGAATAGGGGCTGTTTGCCTCCTAGGTGTGAAGTTTTCTGTCTAACCTGGTAGCTGGAAGCACTTAACGATCAAGCTCAAAATTTTATATAATCTCCTGAGTACCATAAAGCTGTCAAGAGACATGATGGATGGTGATGATCTTTCAGGAGATGGAGCAAAACCCAAGATCTGTTCACATCTGCTGCAGGTGCGTGGGCTGCCTATGCTCAAGTGAGCTTGTGGTGGTCATGTAGGATTTGAAGCTTCACTTCTGGGGTGTCCTTGTTGTAAACCATACAGGGAAAACTGGCCATTCTGAAAAAAGATTGCAGAGTGTGAGCATCTACTGGAGCTGTTCTCACCATAGTAAGACCATATTTTTCCTTGCAAGAAGGTGGGGTAATCAAGGCCCCCTTCACTGTTTGCTCTTGTTACCCTCATCTCTTCCCATCTGCTTGGTACAAGTGGCTTCTCTGGAAAGCTAACTTGCGTGGTATCCCGTTCTCTCATGCTATTTATTCCTCTTCTGAGACTGCCTGAGGTGCCATCTGATCATGGCAGATATCCCTTTCCTGGTATCACTTTCCCCAGGTGCTTCTGGCTCAAGGGAAAACCCAGGAAGACACCCACCATCCTTATCAAGATGTAACTAGCCCAGACACCGCTGCATCACATCATTTTTTCATTCTGTGTCACCAATGACTCAGCCTTCATTAGCAGCAGTCACTAGGGACTATTTCACCCTACATTTCCTCCTGGCTAGAGGCCATCCCATAACCTGTGCAACCCAATAAGCTTCAGATAGTCTCTTCCAGTGCTGTGGTTGCTTTTGAGACTGTGCTGCTCCTTCTCCTCCGCGCTTCCCACATGTGGTGCTGCAAACTGCTGAGGAAGGTAGGAAGCAGACAGCCCAGGATCTCCACTAGCTTTGGCATTTTGGACATAGGAATTAGCAAAGCCTCTGAGAAGATCTCCTCGCAGGGCTACTTCTGACTGTCGAGGGATTTAAACAGCCAGTTGGGGTTTTTTTCCTCTCTGCTGTGTTTCCACAGGTTACTTTCCCATAGATAATTACGTGACTCAGGAAGACAGACACATACCTTGCATACTTGTGGGAACCATAATGCGATAGGTGGTGTAGAGCATTTTGGAGCTCTTTGAACACACAAAAGCAGCTGAATTCCCGTGACTTACCTACCCAAACCAAAGCAAGTCCAGGCAATGGCTACATAGTTTTTGTGGAGCTCTTACCCAACCGAGGACAAACATTTCCCAGGAAAGCTTTGGTCTTGCAGCACCAAGGCACAGACGCTTTTTGTCGCCAGGGAAATCACAGGTGTTTTGCCAGGTAAGATTTACCATTTCTACTTTACTATTTTTTTTTTAAAATGTTGTCTGAATTGAGGCTGGAACAGGAATATTTTCTCCTATGACTGCGAAAAAAAGGCAGTCTTGTGTTTTCTGAGATGTCAGGGAAATAGCACAGAGAAATTATCCTCTCTTAAGCAGATAAGTGATTGTTATGGCTAAAATATCCTGGCAGCTAATTGCCTGTGAAGATAACTGGCAGAGCTGAGGTGTGGTGGCGTTTGGTTCTGCTAGTTTAGTACAGAGAGCTCTGCAACAGACACGAAAGGACACAAAGGCTTTGCTTCAAGTGCTTTAACATTTGAATTGTGGAGTTGCAATTCGATTTGCTGACTTTGGAAGAAAACCAGAGAAGTAAAAAAGAGAAATTTTATTCCACGTGGTGACTTGGAGGACCTTACAGATCTTAAACTCAGCCCAAATCTGTACTGATATGTGCACCCAGCACCTCCTGTACTGTGTCATCAGAGCAGTGGTCTGGAGCACTGCGAAGTGGATCCTGCTGTCCTGCCCTGCCTGTGGGATGGCTGGGACCGGTTTGTGAGCAGCTCCTTTGGGACCATTTTGGGGGTACCCTTGCTCAAGAGTGAGAGTAAGAGTTTGGCTGAAACTAAGGATACTATTTTCAAAGGTTTTGAAGATTTTGTCTGGTTATCTGTGTAGATGGTTGTCTCTAGCTAGTGATGAGCTATTTAAATGAAGTCATGACATGTAAGTAGGAATACATTTATTGGTTTGCCTCTTACCTTTACATCTAAAGGGACATAGAGGATAGAAAGGAGTTTCTAGTGCCCATCCCCATCACTGCAGGTGACCTGAAACTGCCCACCTGCCATTATGCCCCCTGAGACCAGATTGGGACAGGTCCTCCAAAGGGCTTTGTCATACAGAAAGCTTATCAAAGATGCCTTGGGGTTCCTGACCAATGCTGGGATCCTGTCTCTGAGCCCCTTTCCTCTCTGGCCATCCTTGCAGCCCTGAACTCAGGGGGATGGTGGCTGTGCTCTGGGGAAGGTTCCCTTTGGAGGAGATCATGTGTTTCCTGGCTTGCGAATGTTTTTGTTTGTCGAGGTGAGAGGAGCAATACAACTTGCAGCTTGCCCTGACATGTGCCTGCTGTGTGTAAACCTGCAGCTTTTATAAAAAGGGCTCCTGTCTTGAGAAATGTGGAGCGTTCAAGTGCTTCTTGGCTCTGGGCTTCTCCTTTAGCTGTCGTAAGATCAGATTAATGATGTATTAGTTCGAGATAACTGCCATGAGATCATGTAATTAGCTTGTGATCATGCTCTGTGCCAGTTGGCTGAAACGTGATGCTTTAAAAAAAACCTCTTTCAGACCAGCTACAAAAAGAGCTTTATGATTGATGACATTAACAAATAACTCATTAGTCACCTTTTGGGCTAATTAAGGGAGAGCATATCCAAGGCAGTAAAGAACAGCTGTGGGTGATTAAAGGCAGCCGTCAGGCTGAGCTCTGGGGTACAGGGGAAGTAGTTTATCACCTTCTGTCTTTCACTGTGCCCACGCTGCTCTAGGTTAGATGAATTTGTAATGTCCCCCTCAAAGTCCTGATCCTGCCCTGCTCAGCTCTGTAAGGCTCAGTCAGACCTTCCCATTCCCACTCATACTGCCTTTGGGCAGATGAACAGCTGCAGGAAGGCAGTGCCTTCGCAGAGCAGCGATACCTGCCCAAGAACAGCTAATGCTTGCCCAAGCAATGAGACTTCCCCTTGGCACTGCTCCCACATTCTGAGCACACGGCCTTTTTGACACAGAAGTTTTTACTCTGAGCAAAATTATGGGTCAGGGGATACTTTAACGTCTCTGGACTCTTTGGGACTGGGTAGAATCTGGGTTATTGTATAGGCACCATAAGGCCACTTTGGTGAGCATGGGGAGAGAGGTTCCCAGAGCATGCCTGGTGAGAAGCAGGCTATCCCTGTATTATTGCAGGGCACTGGGAAACATCACAGATAAAGGGATCGGTCTCATAGCACTTCATCCCATGTGTGATCTCTGCAAGGCTGCTGCTTGAGACAGTCTCCCACAGTCTGGCCAAGCTCGTGTGCTCTTCTCCTGCTGGACCAAGGTCTTTTCTTCAGTCTCTGCTTCTTGTCTCAGCCTCAGTTCTACCTTGGCTGCCCACATTATCCCTTTGGTGGGGTGAATATCAATCTCAAGCCCCAAAAGTTGCCTGGAGGCACATGTTAGGGTCAGTGCCTTCTCTTGCTGGAGAGCACACTAGCAATGGCCAGTCACCTCTGTAGGGTTTGCAACATGAACAGAAACAGATTTTTCTCCTTTGTCTCAGCCTCTCTCTCCTAACTGATACCGAACACCACTCTCCTTGGTGTGCTCCCTGCTGCCCCATCTACCAGCCCTTCTGTGACGTGGCCACCAGCCCCAGGTCGTGTTAGCCTTTCTCTTGCTTCAGTCCCTGCCCATGCTCACTCCTACA
This sequence comes from Oreocharis arfaki, assembly GCA_013398015.1. Lineage (NCBI taxonomy): Eukaryota > Metazoa > Chordata > Aves > Passeriformes > Paramythiidae > Oreocharis > Oreocharis arfaki. The sequence goes on from VZRR01000412.1 coordinate 315,266, forward strand.
CCAGGCTGCTACAAGCTGGTAGTGGGTCTGCAGTCATCAGCCCTGGCCTGGCCACCAAGCAATGGGATAGTGTGGCTTGGGGCTGCTCTGATCCCAGGAACCAGTTGCATGCACCCCACACTGCCTGGCTCCCCCAGGACAGAGGCTACTCAGAAGGGATCATACATTAGCTCTTTTTAGATGCTACAAGGTGTTGGAAAGGTTGTTCATCTAAATCAAGAAATCATTAAATGCAAAGGTCTCCGGTGTGCTGTTCTGGGGACTCAGACCAGCAAGGTGGTGCGTGAGTATCACCAGCCACAGGTGATCACCAGCCCCAGGTGGCCACCAGCCCCAGGTGGTGATCTAGCTGTGTCAGATTGTACTGAGTAGTTCATGAAACAGTGCCCTTCTTTGTTCCTCATGGAGAAGAGGAGAAGTAGCTGAGTCTGTGTCTTCTGGAAGAGCCACTGAATTTTATTCCTAGTCAAGTCAGTGGATGCAGTTAGAACTCTAAAGCTGAACGATATGCAAGGAGACACGATAGCTCAGAGAAATGTGAAATCCTTTGTACAGCATCTGCATCTCCACTCAGCAGCACCTGAGCCATGTGGATGGAGCCAATTTTGAGGGCAGTGTTTGGGCAAACACTTCCAGCCTATACTTGTCCACCAGGTCAAGCCCCTGTGTGCTGTAACATTTAGGGTTTGATGCTTTAATCTCTTGTCTGTCTGGGTTAATCTCAGGTCATTAACTTTTATTTTCCTGCTGTTTTAGCCATATCAATTCTACAGTTTATGGTACTAAAATAAAAAATATGCCCATGCAGTTGCTGAGTGCCCTGAGAGGCTGTGTGGCAGATTGTCTTGAACTGGAAATGCTCCAGAAGAGGAGCTTAACTGGGGCTTGTGCTCCAACAACCACTCCTGACAGATTAGAGGGATTGTAAAACTTTGCTGAAAGGGTCATTCCAATATTATGCTATTTTTTTCTGCGGTTTGGAAGAGATTTGCAGGTTAGACTGAAAATGGACAGTGCTTTGTGATCTGCATTGCTGTTATCGAGGTACAGTAAAAGCTGTGGAGTGGAAGGAGTCAAGGAGTCTCAATGTCTTCAGCCCCCTTTTTTTTTTTTTTTAAATATTGTATCAGGATATAGGAGGAATGTGAGTCTTTTCTCACCTTGTTTTTCCTCAGAGGAATGGTGGAAGCTATTGGTGTGTAAAATGAGCACCCCTTGCCCTAGGTGAAGACTGCACACAGAACCTGAGTGCAGGCCCTTCGGAAAATCTCGTATTTTATTTGTCTTCTTCTTGAAATATGGAGGTAACGGGTGTTGATTTTTGACCACAGCAAGGCTAAGCCCTTCAAGCAGCTGGAGCTGTCATCCCAGCTCTGGTGAGACACCAGCTTGAGCAGCAATGCCTCCTTCTCCAGCTCTGCATTTTATCAAGAGGTGTATTGCGTGAATATGAATGCAGCTAGTAGGCCCTGTCCTGTGTTTTCACTCATCCCTTTCCCTCCCATCCCATCCTGTTGGGCAGCCACAGCAGACGGTGGGCACAATGCACGCTCTGTGGTGAGACAGAGACCACACACCCATCTCTGATCTCTGATGCTGGCACTGAACACCCAACACCAGCAGCCTCTGCTGATACCAGGTTCTGCTGTGAAGGGAAGAGATGGATGCCCCAACGCTATAGCAAGGACTGAGGTTTATGATCTTCTGGGTATTTCTCACTGCCGGTGTTATTGACCCAAATAAATTTTGACCTTTGCTTTCTCTAATGTAGGTTAAACCTTATGGGTCAGTGAAGTCAGAAGGTTTTACATCTGCAATTAATCTTCTATGTGACGAGAGCTCAGGACTCGTGTCTGTATGATTTCATGTCTATATGATTCTGAGCAGAGTGGGTCAGCAGGCAAAGAGCTGAGGTTCCTTCTTTCAGGGAAACAAGTAAATATGGAAAAGCCATTTTATCTTTTATGCTATGCTGATAAATTTCCCTTTCGTTCTTTCTCTCTTATACTTTTATTGAACTTGCAGACAAACCCTTCCCTTGGCAGGTAGGAAGAAGAAATTGCCAGCAGTACACATTGAAGAGATGCCTTTCAGTAGTGTAGCTGTACAAATAATAGGTTTTTCATTTCAGTGGCTGAAGGGAAAAATTGAAAATACTTTTTGGTTTGGATCACCCCCTAAAGGAGCATGCTTCTTTTCTTCTTTTCTTCTTTGATTGAAATTCATAAGCGTAGCATGAGACATTCTGGTTTGAGATTATTTACTGCTTTTCATAACTTAAAAAAAAAAAAGAAAAAAGAAAAGAAAAAGCAAACTAGGTCACTTCCAAACGAAAACCAGCGTTTGAAAGAACAAGAAAAAAGTTTAATTTTGAAATGTCAAAATGGAGCCTTGCTGCTCTTCTCAAGACTCTTTTTCTTCTCTTTCAGCTTAAACTAATTACATAGCCCAATTTCTCCTGAAGTCTCAGTACCTCTTAATTGCAATTCAGGTGAATTTGCTATATCAAAAAACTCCAGTCCAGCTCTGCCTGTGCGTGCAGTGACCTGTCCTGCTTGCTGCTCACCAAACGCATACGGACAAGTATTTAATTCTACTCAATTAAGGTGTTGAGCAAGAGAACGTGTGAAACAACTTCTTGCAGGTCTGGCCAGTCGGGGAAGCACCAGCACACTCCTGGTTCATGCTGGTGAGACCTGGCAGTGGGCTGAAGCAGGGGCTTCAGCTGTGCCATGCTGGGAGCCACTGGGAGCCAAATACCTCAGCGTGGAGCTGCTGCCCCTTCCTGCAGCTCCCCTCAGTTAGATGGTAGCTGAGAGGTACCCGTGCTTGAGAAGTGCAGTGGGATGGCTCAGCCGTGCTTTGTTTCCCTGTGGAGGGCCCCATTCTTCTCTTTCTTGGCCTCAATTCCTAAGGAGGTGGTGCTGCTGTGATGGTGTACCTCCATTGCTATCTGCCTGACACTCCCAGGAATGCCCTGACTTAGGGTCATGACAGCATTAAATTACAAAAAAATCCTACAAATAATGACAAAGAAAATCAGAGGCCAAGTAGAGATGATCAGCTGCCAGTGTGGTGGGTCTCGTGGGACTCACCTCACCATGAAATCAGCTCCATTGCTGCCATTTGGGGTCTGGGTTTGCCTCAGACAGTGCTAGGGAAGATCCTTGTTGTCACCCTCTTTTCAGCACCTTCCAACAGAGGCAAAAACTTATTGTTGCATCACAACACTGTTCCTTAATAAATTAGAGGTTGCTGATACTGGAAGGACTCTATTCCCTTCCTAATCCATGTAATCCTGAAGACTTAGGGATGCATTAAATGCCTGTATGTGCTACCCCACCAGGGGTCATAGAATCATAGAATCACAGAATTGCTTGGTTTTGAAGGGGCCTTAAAGATCATGTACCCCTTAAAGATCAGGGGTTCCAACACCCCTGCTGTGGGCATGGGCACCACCCACTAGACCATATTGCTCAAAGCCCCATCCAGCCTGACCTTGAAGACTTCCAGGGATGAGGCATCCAGAACTTCTCTGGGCAACCTGTTCCTGTGCCTCACCACCCTCACAGTAAAGAATTTCTTCCTAATATCTAATCTAAACCTTTTTTATAAGCCACCTTTAGGTACTGGAAGGTGCTATATGGTCTCCCTGGAGCCTTCTCTTCTCCAGCCTGAGCAACCCCAGCTTTCCCAGGCTGTCTTCCTGGGAGAGGTGCTCCAGTCCTCTGACCATCTTCATGGCCCTCCTTTTGACTCACTCCAACAGGTCCATGTCCTTCTTGTGCTGAGGACCTCAGAGCTGGATGCAGCGCTGCAGGTGGGGTCTTACAAGGGCACAGCAGAGGGGCAGAATTCCCTCCCTCGCCCTGCTGGCCATGCTGCTTTGGATGCAGCCCAGGATGTGGTTGGCTTTCTGGTCTGTAAGCACACACTGTTGGCTCATGTCCAGCTTTTTATCCACAAGAACCCCAAGTCCAGGGCTGCTCTCCATGAGTTATTCTCACAGTCTTTGCTCACATCTGGGATTGCCCAGATGCAGAGGTCCAAGGAGTCAAAGGAAGGAAAAGATCTCCATGAGGATCCACAGGTGCAACAAACCTGTAGGTTGCACCGAACGACTGATAGTCAGGAAAATAATTTAGTGTCTACACAAGAAAGGAACTTTTTAGGGTAGAGAGCTCCCATGTTAACTGCTCAACAATCCCCATCCTTCCCTGGTGGCTCACAGACACTGCTCCAGGGCTGGGGCAGCTGTGAGAGCCACACACATGGCTCTCAGTGGTAGCATTGCCTTGGAATATATAATCAATTGTAACTTCCAGCCCGACACTCCCATGCACGGAGGAGCTGGGATGTGGGAACAAGGGCCAGCAAGCATGCCTACTCCCCTCACGTGCCAGGACCTGATGGCTGGGCATGTAAAGCCAAGACACACATTCCTGATGTATGTCCTTACTCAGAAGTAAAACCCCATCCCTTAAAGTATCATGACGGATTAGGAATTTCTAAATGTTGGTCAGACTGATAACAGAAAATGGAAGAGGTCCAAGTGTTGGTGGCCTTTTGATGCAGTGGGGAGGCTTGTTGATGTGATAAGTTGAGGCATGGTAGAGTCAGCAACTCCTTTGTCCAAGGGTTCCCTGTGAGCCATGTGGGTTTTTCTCAATTTTTTTCTTAATTATTTTCTTTTTTTCCTGAAATATTGACAAGATTTTCCTCTGCTGAGGGGAGCTTCTCAGCAGCTGGCTGTGGTCTAGCAGCATGACAGATGCTCAGAGTATCTTTTGGTTATTCCCCAGAGAAAGCAGCAGGAGGCATTGCAAGCAGATCTTTGATGCTGCGGATCAGAGATGGACCCTGGTGAAAACTGGAAGCTGGATGAAACAAACTGGTTGTCTCATGGTGGGATCCACCCCTTTTCCAGTGTGAAAGGAGGTAGGATGTGATTGCTGGTTTTTAATCCACCCAGTGAAAGTGCTGAGAGCCTTCCCAATGTGCTGCTGCCATTCACTGTGCTTGCAGTGGTCCAGGGGTTTTGCTGGGCTGTGTCCAGAGCCAGGCAGTATTTGGTATGAAGGTGGGAAAGGTCTGACTCAAACTGTCACACTGTGAGAGGCACTTGGTCTGAGGCTTGTCTTCCTTCTTTGGAGTGGACTTTAAAAGAAAAAAAGAAAAGAAAAGGAAAGAAAAGAAAAGAAAGAAAAAAGGCCCCAACACCCATCTTTCGGCCAGTTAATGTGTCACTTGTGCTAGATGTAACCGCCCTCACCCTCCGTTAAGTAGGACTCTGCAGATGACCATGGCTGAGAAGGAGTGACAGGAGAACTGACAAAATATTCTCTTCAATCATATTTGTGTGGGATAATTTAGGGCTGCAGGGATACATGCTGACCTGGCAATGACAGGGGGGCTGCCCCAACTGGGGCTCCCTGTTCAAGGCTTCAGCCCACCTTAGCCAGACACAAGACATCCCACCTCAAGGCTAGGGTTCATCGCTCTCTAGAAATTGCCTGTTTCGGGAAAGCACTTGGGGCAGATGCAACGAGAAATAGCCAGCAGTCCTATTTTCTCTATCAATTCATCTCTACCTAATTTACAGTCAGATGCTCTTACTTGCTTTTTAATCCCCATTTGAACATTTGGCAGGAGCAGCCACAAGTGCTCCTTGCTCAGCCCCAGGTCATCTTTGTTACCAGAGGTTCCTGTCCCCTGGACCAGCACAAGCTGTCTCTCCCTGGGCAAAGTCTCTTCTTTGTCTGGGATGCACTGTGCCCCAGACTAAAACCAAAATAAACCCACAGCCTTCCAGATGGCAGCACCTTGGGAACGGAAACACTTTGCTTTGGTAAAGTGTTCGCTTATCTCCATCTGTTTCCCTTGGCTTCCCGCTGATAGCCCATATGCTGGGGGAAGGGAAAGGGACAAACCAAGATGAGGCATCGCCTCCTTTTCTGTGAGAGCTGAATTACATAAGTAGCTTTATGCTTTTGAAGCCATAAGTAGATTTATGCTTTTGAGCCCTGGGTTCAATATTCCCAGGAAAGCACCATTGGGCAGCATCCTTATGATGGAACATCTATTGCTTCGGCAGGTACCCAGCCCAGGGTGGCTCCAGGGGACCAGCCCAGGGATGTTTGCTGCAGTCCACTCTTTTTCCTCATTAGAACAATCTCTGCTTCTGTTATTTCTTAAAAGTCTTTGCTATGTGCATGGTCTGTGTTATTGTTTATAGCCGTATTGGTTAAATGCCCATTGACTTCAGGATTGCACTGTACTTGTCTCTGTAGAGGATGGCAGAGTCGCTGCCATCAGGAGTTCATGAAAATCCAAACCAGTTGAACAACTGACTGTGGATATACATTGGCTTTTGGTTTTGTATGCAGCCCGTTCCTATCCTAAACTAGTGGCTCACAGCTTTTTCCAACCATTGGGCCTAAGAGCATTTTATAACAGGGGACAAGATCTCTTAGAAAGGGCACAGGTATGGATTGCTGTAGGGCATCATGCACCTGCCATTCTCAAATGTCCTCCTGGAACCCCTAGGAGTACATAGATTCCAGACCAAAAGTTTTTAAAGTCAAGTCCATTCATTGAAAAAATGACATGCATCGTAAAGGAAAAAAAAAAAAAACCCAAAACACAAAAACCCCCACCCTCTGCAATTTAGTATTTTTAAAATTTGCATTGGGTTTTTCAATTTAGCAGCACTTTTGACATTGCAAGAAATGTTTGAAAATAGCAAAATCCCCACCAACTACAAGGCACAAATGGAATTCAACACTTGATCACATGTTCCTGTGTGGTTGAGGATCTTACCAGCAGTGAGAGATCTGTGCGTGTTGTGCTCTGCAGCTGGGAGCAGACAAGAGTGGGTGGGCTCATTTATGGGATACAAAATAAACCACTACAAGGTTTTGGTGAGAGATGTCACCAGTTCAGGGATTTCCAGAGCCTGCTGTCGGTACCTGTGACAGGCACTGAGATACTGCAGTGCTGTTACCAGATGACTCAAAGGTTTGGTCAGCTTCTGAATAATTCTTGCTCACGCTGGTTAAACCTTCTTCAGCTGCTGTCATTGGAGGAGACTGTAGCGTACAGGAAAGCTTTGCTGCAGGCAGGGTGCTCCTGGTCATGCCCTGAGCATAGGATAAATTGAAAAAAGGGAGTGGAGATCTGGGGTATGGACAAAAACGGAAGCACTGCCAGGGATCCCATAGAAGGTACAGGTGGGGCAGTGGAGCCTCTGCTCTTCAGGATTCATCCTGACAAGTCTCTGTCTTGAGATGGTTCTGAGGTTTTTCAAAAACAGCTGAATTAAAAGAAAACCCACAACACGCACATGAAGGCTGTCAGGGTGAACTGGAAGCAAGCTGAGCAGGGGCTTATCTGCAGTGTGATTAAAACAGCGCTGTCACCCCACCTGTCCTCATCTACCTCTCCAGCTGACTTCCCGAGCATTTGTTCTTCTTTCCTCAGACAATGAGCTCTCCGAAGGTGCCCCAGCCCTCTTTGCTCTGGATCAGCTGGGTAAGTCCATGCATGACACATTTTCCTCTCCCTGTTTTTTCTATGTTAAGTAATCAGGAGATGACTTCAACAATAGGGCAGCTGCTGAATGCTTTTAAATTTATCAGCACCGGTGCCTCCTTTCTGTGCTGTTTTTGAATGCCATCCATCAGAGGGATGGAATAGCTTGACACTAGATGTGTTTGATACCTTTCTGTGTTAAATTGATGCAGGGTTTTTTCCCCTGGGAGAGAAGCTGTTACCTTTCTGGTGCAGAGTGCTATAGGATGCTATTGTTTCTTGGCTGGGGATTTGAGGCTTAGCCAGCAGCTGGTACTGGAGTTTCTGTGACTTTCTGGCACCTTGCAAAATGATTTTTACGTCACCTGGGAGGCAGAAGTAGAGATGTGTAAAGCAAGAGTGAAGAGTAAGACACTTGGGGAGAAAACAACCTCAAATGGGCAAGAGAAGCTGAAGGCTTCAGAGGCTGAATCCATGGGGGAATCTCATCTGGCAGTAATCGCCCCTTAATCCCAGGGTCAAGGTCAAAAGAAGTGTGATTCTCAGTATGAGTTAGAGGTGGGAAGGTGGGGTGAGGACTGGAGCTGCAGGATGGGAAGCTTCTGAAGGAGGGCTTCTGCCCACCCAGCACTGGAGGTCTGACGTGCATGGAAAGGGGAAAATCACAGAATCACAAAATAGGTAAGGCTGGAAGGGACCACAGTGGGGTCATCTGGTCCAACCTCCCTGTTCAAGCACCGCCAATTGCACAGAGTTCCATCCAGATAGTTCTGAAATATCTCCAGTGAGGGATACCCCCCAGTCTCTCTGTTCCAGTACTTGGTCACCTGCAAAGTAAAGAAGTTTTTCCTCATATTCAGATGGAACTTCCTGTGCATCAGTTTCTGCCTGTTGCCACTTGTCCTATTGCTTGGCTCCACTGAGAAGAGCCTAGAAACATCCTCTTGGCGCCCTCCCTTCAGATACTCATAGACATTGGTAGGGTCACCTCTCAGCCATCTCTTCACGGGGCTGAAGAGGCCCTCATCCAATCCTTGTAAGAGAGATGCTCCAGTCCCTTAATCCTCTTTGTAGCCCTTCGCTGTATCTGCTCCAGGACCTCCATGTCTCTCTCGTACCAAGGAGCTCAGAACTGGACCAGCCCCCAACCCCTCCTGAGAAGAGCATGCTGGAAAGTGTGAATCAGATGTTCTGGGAGACAAGCCAGTCTCAGGACTGGGTACCCTGCCTTGCTCTTTGAGTGGGACCGCTCTGGCACACTGCAATGTGCACCACCTTGACATGACCGAGCACCGGCCTTTCCTCACAAGGAAAAGGCACCCTCTTCTTCATTTCCAATAATAATAAGAATAAATTCTCCATACTTGGAGATATTCAAAAGCTCTCTAGACATGGACCTGGGAAATGGGCTGTAGGTGGCCCTGCTTGAGCAGGGGATTGGACCAGATGAACTCCAGAGGTCCCTGATAACCTCAGCCTATCTGTGATTCTGTGACTACCCTGATGCTCTTAAAACCCACCTAGATGCCAGTAAAGATGATCCACTTGTACCCACTGGGTATTCACTATGCACAGCACTGGTGGAAACTTGGTATAGGAGGATAAAACTGCAGGAGCCCAGAAAGTGTTTTTTATCAAGTATAACTATCTCCAATGCATATTTCTGCTGCTAGGAGACAGGTTCTTGAAAAAAATTCCTAGAAATACAAAAATGCTTAAAAACTGTATGATGCCTTACCGGTTCTAGAATGAGTGGCACATCAAGTGGTTGTCCTCACTGCCAGTAAGGATATACTCTTGATCACATTTTAAAGCAGTCTGTGTGAGCTCTCTCCACTTGGTGTCAGGATAGAGACTGCTCTGACATGCATTCACCCAGAGGACTGTCTCAACAGGGAATGGGAATAAAGCCAAGAGCCTTCTTTTGGCTGCCTCATTCATTACCTGATTGTGGTTAAAACACGTCTAATAACTTCAAAATGCATTTTCTACGACAGAACTCAGGCCAGCTTCTTTCATCCTCTTGGTTTTCCTTGTCTTCTCCCTTGAATGGAGTCTTTCCTCGGTGAGATGTGCCCACTTCTCCTAACCTTGGCAAACCCTCTAGGTCTTAGTATTTAGGGACAAAGAAAAAGGTCCCTCTCCCAAATAACAAGTTGTGGTCAATTTTAGGAGGAACTCTTCGGACACCGCTTTCCTCTGCACAGCAACTTAGACATCCCTCAGTCTGGAAAAGATTATCCAAACTAGTGCTTATATCACCTAACAATTCGGCTCTGCTTTCCAAACATAGCATAAGACGTGATTACTCCATCCAAGGTAGACAAGACAGAAAAAGGATATGGGATAGCAGAACAAGTAATGGAAATATGATCTCTCCTCTTGCCTTCCTCCCAGCTGGTGAGTTTTCAGCTGGATTAGTCCCCTGACCCAAGTCAGGCACAGCTGTCTGGTTTGCAGTGCCAGGCAAGACAGGCAGTAAGACCAAGCACAGATTGGAGAGGGAGAGGACAAGACCATCCCAGTAGCACCTTGGATTTGTGCTGTGAAGTGATTGCATAGCCAAAGAATACCGGGTCAAAAACACTCAGCCCTGGTCAAACCAGCCACCTGAACAGCAGGAGTTATTAGTAGAGGAGCACCAGATAAAGGAGTATTACAATAACAACATTATGAGACAAAACATGAATATTGTAATAAAGCATCATCAGGATAAAAATCACACAAAGGCAGGTCTGAGCAGGACTTCAGGAAGACAGATAGACCCCACTTCTGCCTGGAGGTGGGGAGAGTGGCTCCTGTTCACCCATCACCCTGTGTGCAGGACCAACTCATCCTAGCAGCCTTCCTAGGAAATTCACCCCAGGGCTTTGCTACGCTGGAATGGTTTCATCAGTGTCTAATTAGATTTCTGTAATTTAAACCAAAGGCAGGCGTAAGTGGGAAAAGGGCCTTCTGTGGGTCAGACTGAGAGCTTCTTGCCCACTCTGCAGGAGCTGAAGGGAGAATCCAATGGAGGATCAGTGGAAGGTATCCCTTTCTTCCTGCTCATCATGTCTTCCTTGACCTCTAGTCCTGTGTCCAGTTTTCTGTCAGCTTGTCCCAGCTTGCTGTCAACTGCAAATGTAAAAAGCTGTGCTTGGATTTTGCGTTATTTGTGGAAATGCTGATCAGGACCAGATTCATGAGAGGTTTTTTGCATCACATCATACCATGAGTAACTAACCTCTAAGAAAAGTTTTGACCAGTCATGCATCCATCTTTTCATATTTTATTGTAGCCTGCGAGTTCCTATCTTGCGTATAGTGACATCGTATGACACAGTACCACAAGCCACACTTACACACCAGCACATACAGCATCTGCACCTTCTTGTTTATCTACCAGGTTTATCACCTCATTGCAGCAGGTCAAATGAGTCTGACAGCTCCATTCTTGCTGAATCTCTGCTGGATGTTACTCATACTCTCATTTTCTACATGTTTGCAAAAGTTTTAGTGATTCCAAAGCTTCCAATGATGGAGTTAACCATGACTTAGGAAATCCTTCCTAACTCTTCTTTCTCTCTTCCTCTTAAAGATTTGTGCTCTGCTTTGCCATGCCCAACTTTTGAAAACCTCTCTGTGATCTGCTGCTGTGTAAGTTGGTGCATGGCTCACCTGTACCTCCTGCAGTAAGATTTCTGACATTCCCTGGAGAAGTGCCAGGCAAGGGAGGCAAAAGTGACTGAGGGAGAGAGCAGATTCTATAAAAGCGGACTCAGAAAACTACAGCTGAACTGGGTAGAAAAGAGATGCTTAAAGGAAGGTAGAGTAGAAGTACAAGAATTATGAATGGCATTGAAGTAAATAAGTGCAAGACAGACTGGACATAATGACATGGTCCAGCAAAGCGCCACAAGGATGATGAAGGGATTGTGGCACCTCTCCTGTGAGAAAAGGCTGAGAGAGCTGGGTGTCATCAGCACAGAGAAGGAATGTCTCTGGGGGATCTCATCAATGTGTATAAACACCTGTAGGGAGATTGTAAAGAGGTTGTAATCAGACTCTTATCAGTGGTGCCCAGTGCCAGAACCAGAGGCAATGGGTACAAAGAGAAACACAGGATGTTCCCTCTGAATATCAGGAAACAGTTTATTTCTGTGAGGGTGACCAAGCACTGGCACATGTTTCTCGGGGGGGTTGTGGACTTTCCATCCTTGGAGTTATTCCAAAGCCATCTGGACACGGTCCTGGGAAACAGGCTCTAGGTGGTCCTGCCTGAGCAGGGTGGTTAGACCAGGTGACCTGCAGAGCCCCTTCTGACCTCAACCAGTCTGAGATTCTGTGGAACAGGGAAGGGCTTAAAACAACCCAAAGGAAGCACCAGTTCGCTCAGTACACAATTCCATTGTGCAGCTTGCTGCCACAGAATGTCCAGGGTGCCGAAACTATGAATGGGCTCAAAAAGTGATTAGAAAACATGATGGGAGAAAGGTCTATGAAGGGCTCTCAAACTTGATGATGCAGTCAAAACTTCTGGCTCAGGAAGGGAAATGGGATCGTGTACTAGAGGAAACAGCACTTGTAATGTTGTAAGCATTTTCTCTGCAATCATCTACTGGAGAGGATACTAGGAGCTCTTAAACTTTGCAATAATTCGATGTGGTCCTTCTTGTCTTTCCTTAGGTCCACAGTGACTAACCAGAAGAAAAAAAAACCAAACCCACACCTTCTCTTACTTTCCTTTCTTCATCTGTCTCTCCTCTCCCACAGCTTTGGCTGCTGGATTTCAGCAGATATGAATCAGATGGTGACTGTTGTGTTCCTTTTGTTCTGTAAATGATTAAAACAGAACATTTCACACTTGCTTTGTGGCCCAGCAGAGAAATGCTACATTTTCTCCTTGGCAAATCCTGAGGTGGAATTTCTGGCTATGGAGAAAGTGAGATCAGGGAGAGAAAAACTATCCCAACAGAGGAACATGTGCAGACTGCTTTTCTGTCTCTCCCGTGCTTGGCATATCTTCTCCCCATTTTCCATTTTCTCATCCTTCCTCTCTTTTCCACCTCCTTCCCACCCCACTGGCATTTTTTCTGCTTGCTGCTTTAAGATGATTTAATCGAATATCAGAACAAAAGAAAGCAGACTGAATGAAAAATGCAAGGTGAAAGCCCCCAGCGCAGTAGAGTACTGGGTAGGGTAATGAGAATGTGATGAAACAGAAAAATAAAGTGGGAGTAGGGGGTATGAACCTCACCCTGCCAAAATCGAGATGAATATGTATGGGAGATGCAATATCTCAGTGGAAACCCCTAAGACCTGTGCCTCACATTTCCTGACAGCCAACCAGAGGAGGAGGTAGCTGGCTGTGCTATTTATAAGTGCACGCTGGGCACGGTCAGCTTGCTGGAGGAGGCTCCCCACAACAGCCGCTTGCAGGAAATACTGCTTTGGTGATACTGTCCGCCTGGGGAATAAACACGCCCAGAAACGAAATCCTATTGGATATAAAAGGGAAGGAAAGAGAAAGCCCTGGTCCCTGCCCTGTTTCTTCCCACTGCTTCATAGCCATCCAGCTGGTTTTTTTTCTTTGTTGTCCTGACCTCATCCCATACTGGAGTGAATCCAGAGAGTGAGTGCTCTGCTTAGCTGTCTTCTGCCAGAAACCAAAGAGGTCAAGTTATTAGAGAAAAATGAAAGCTCTTTGGCAGAACTGGAAAAACAGATGTGCAGAGATATTTCTGCTGCCTCCAAATACAATGCTGCCTATGAAATGTGTATCCGAGGCGATCTGATAAACATGCGGAGTTGTCGCGGTAGAAATCTTAACAGTGGCTAATTATTTAGCAGGATGGGTTTCTTTGGGGCTCCCCAAACCACTGAGTTTACTGGCTGACAGGTTACAAGATTACTTAAAAAACTTCTGCAGATGTGGTTTAGAAAGTCATTCTCCAGTGCTGCAAGAGGATCTGCCTATGACCAGTAGCTAGAAGTCCTTTGGGGATGGTGAGAATGGGGAGATGTGTCTCTGCAGGGCAGGTAAAGTCTGTGACTATCAAGAAGAGATAGAGTATTCTCCACCTGAGGTATGGTAAGGACATCTTTCATGTCAAAGGCTTTGTGGCTTTTATTTACTAGATTTGCCTGGGTGGAAGTTTCTACACAGTGTATTCTGATTTCTTGATTCGGCTCTTGCTGTGGTCTCCGCATTGCAGGGCAGCTATTGTGCCATCCTCAGAGGTGGTGTTAATGGGGCTGGAACCCTCTGGCTGCGCATCAGCCACTGTTAAAAGCAGCAGTGACAGCAAGAAGTGGAATTGTGTGCAGGCATTTGGGGTTGCCGCAGTGTCAGGCGGAGCAGGACAATTATTTGTTTGCTTGGAGCATTTGGAATCTGTGGGATTACACGCATGGCTGGCTGCAAATGTAGCGAGCATCAATACCCGGGTGCGCTCGTGGTTTGGGATGGCCACATCCCTGCTGCAGGGCCTCAGGGGTCCGGCCCCAGGTCTATCAGTAGCAATTTCTCAGAGCTCCCCAGCCAGCAGGTGTTTGGGATGGTGCAGGGATGCTGAGCAATGCAGGGGGCTGCTAAGGACCAAGCCATGGTGGCACCTGGAAATACTTCTCCCTTCCCATGTAGCTCACAAAAATGCTTGGGATATCAATGAGAGATGTTAGTTTTCCCTAGCAGGGTGTAAGAGACATGAGATGTGTAGATAATGTGGGTCTCCTGAATCCATGGCTACCAGGGAGAATCAGGATGCAGGCAGTGAAAACAGATAGCACTGTCAGATCCACTCTGCTGACCTGACAACTGGAGTTCTGGTGGCACTTGGCCCTGGATGAGCAGGTTAGAACGAAAAGAGGCGAAAAATTAACTTCTTTCCTTCCCCAAATTCCTTAGACGAATGACATAAAACAAACAAACAAACACACAAAGAAATATTAAAATATTTGAGCTATTCCCAAACTGAGGGAACAATGTACTTTAATAAAATATGTAAATAAACAGACATTATAAAGTACATATGGAAGATATTAAAATATTGGAGCCACAAAGGGGAGAAGCTTGAGTGGCAGTTGCCTTGCCCTCCTGGGCAGACACAGCTCCCCAGAGGTTATCTGATGTATCAAACCACAAGGGGTCAGAGAACTCCCTCTCCAATCCTTTGTGGCCACTTGCCAGTCTATCAAATCAAAATGGAATTAAACAGGAAAAAAGATTTTGGAAGTCATTTGGAAACACACACCAGAAAATAAATAATAATGAGAGAAAATTGAAAAAATACTTCAGCAGAAAAAAAAAGGTCTTTTCCTTGGGAACATAACAGCATGGTTCACCAGGTCTTTGCAATGCTACTGAAAGACAAGATGGCAGACAACCTTTTTTCTTGATATATTTGTTCTTCTAGCACCAAAATCATCACTGATCACCATGCAGCAGTAAGTAAAAAGGGAGCACAAACTCTAGGGCCAGAACAAGAAACAAAATAAGCCCTTGAACAGGAGGGATATGCTGGGCTAAGGGCAGTACAGCCAGAGGGCCCCCATGACACAGACTGGGAAGCAGAATAACCAAAACAATGTGTTCCATTTTGCCCAACCAAATGATAAAGTTGGAACATGACAAAAAGTAGCACTTGAATTGCTACTTTGAACTGGACTCAGGGGACTCAATGGACAGCAGTGCCCTCATCCCACTTCATCTGCCACAGTGAACAGGCACTTAACAAGGGCAAAATTTCACCTTCATTTTACAGCTGAGCTGGTTCATGGTTCACCTGTGTTTACAAGTAAAGCTAACATTTATCTCTGGGGGAGGTAGGAAAATCTGAAAAATCCAAGGCAAATTCCTCCTGAGGACTGAGGTGTTTCACTCTATCGTCAAGGTTTCCCATGACTTTGCAGAGGATTTAGGCATTCAAAAACCTGAACTTGGGCTTAATCTTCTCCCACATACTCAGGGCATCTGCAGGTGACAAAGGAACTGAACATCTATCTCTAATCCAAGTCTGGTACCCTAAGCACTGGCCTGTAGTTTTTCTCCTGAAGAGGTCAAGGGTGTCATGGTTCCCCTTTCCCCCCACCTCAAAAAGCAGCATATTTGCAATTTGCTGCTCCCCTGTTTGAGCATAACCCCAGCCCTTGTTAGGTGACTTCAGGGACACAGGCAATAGATGCTTCAGTTTCAAAGCTTCAGAGAGACACTGCAGGGGCAGCACCTGACTGGCACCTCTCCTTGCACACAGGCATGGAGGGAAGGGCACCTCTGAGGATGCCCAGCTCACACAGCAAACATCATTCTGGGGTAACTTCTGTCATGGGAGGTGTACAGATACAGGAACTGAGGAACCTGATTTCACCATCGACTATTTTTTCCTTCTTTGCCTGTTTCCCAGATCCTATAGCTTCCCTGCATCTTGCATCTGAGCAAAACCCAAACTTTGAGCAAAGCTTTGAGCAAAAAACCAATGCCTCAGACTGCTGTGAACCACAGCACTCTCCCAGTGCCTGGAGCTGCCGGGAGTCCTCTCTGCATCCATCCAGTCCTGTGGCGATGGCACTGGGCCAGCTCCTGTCTTGCTGTGCCCCTTTATGGGGCTGTGGTGGCAGCAAGTGGGTCCTTCTTCAGCCTGTTGCTGCATTTCTTCCTACCTGCCTTTACCCATTTGGCACAGTATTGAGGAGAAAGAAGCCACCATCAGTCCCTGGGAGAAAGTAATACAGAAAGAAATGGGGCAGTTTGCTGGACTGAAGGAGGTTGAAACACTGAGATGGGGAAACCCAAGCAGTGTCCTGGCAGTGCCACTCACCCTGTGGGGCAGTGCTGGGAATAGGGTTTGTTGGGACTGCCCAAACCCAGTCTGTGCCCACATGGCTGCAGGGATAGGAATGAAGTGCTGTGCTAACACCAGAGGGGCTGTCCTGCCGTGTCCTCTCTGTCAGACCCTTGGGAGAAGGGCTGGAGTGGTCTGGGGAGATGGAGCAGTGGCTCCCTCCAGCCCTAATGAACACTCATCCCGTGGAGCTGGTGTGCCAAGCCACAAAGATTTCCTGAGCTGTCAAATGTCCTATGTTCCCATTACCGCAGCGCTTGCGTTCAGCATCAGCTGCAATTCAGCTGCAAATCAGCTGTAAAACAGCATCAGCTGTATGTGCCCCCACCACTCATGTGAATATGTGTGACGGAGCAGGTGGGCAGCAGGGCAAGGGGCTGTGTTCAGGAATGAGGCGCTGAGTTTAGGAACGGAGTGGTATATAGCCCTCTCAATCCCCAAACAGCCATCAGCTCCTCCATGCACAGCATGCTAGAGCTCTCGGAGACGAGGAGGGTGCCTGGGGTTAATTCACGGGCTTGGGACTCGGGGTAACCCCCATCAGCCGTCCCGGGAGACACCAGGGAGCATGTGCCGGTACCTAGGTCGGGATTTAGATCCCGAGCATCCCCAGACATGAGCCGAGGCAGTCGTGCTGCCACACAGGCTCACCCCCGTGTCTTTAGTGGTTCCGTGTGGGGCTGCGAGCCTCTCATCCTGAGGTCCGAGGCTCCCACGAGCGTGCCGCCCGCACACCTCCGACCGGAGGGGCAAGAGGGGCGGGCAGCGGCCGCCCCGCGCTGGGAGGTGCCTGGACCGCCCCCGGACCCG
>VZRR01000412.1:333798-399322 GCA_013398015.1 Oreocharis arfaki
ATGTATATAGACATATATGGCTACATATATTATATATAAATAAAATATAGACCATGTGCCTATATTTATTTTTATACGTATATATGTGTATATAATAGATTTTTGCATATACATGTAGTCATTTCTAATGGCCAGAAAAACTTTTCCAAGAGTTTTATAAATACCTTATCAAGAAATGTCTGAGTGGTGAGGGCAGGGAATATTGGGTGGGCAAGAGCCCGTAATAAAACCCTCTCTGGGGCTGTGCTGGGTGCACGCTATGGCCCTGCATGGAGAGTCTGTGTCCTGCCCAGCCTTCCTCATCCCCAGGCGCAACTGGAGCAGTGGTGTGAGGGGATGAATTTGGGGAGGCTGGTTTTGGGTGGTCAAATAGGGAAGGTATGTGCCGCACAGTGTTGCTGGGGCTGGGCCTCCCAGTTTCCCCAGGCTGTTAGGGACCAATGGGATCCCCCAATCACCTGCATGTCCATTCTTCTCTTTGCTGATGTCCATTGCTCCCCTTTTCTCTCTGTCAGCATTTGGCAGGGGGAACTTTGCTTTCCCTCTTCTTTTGGAAAGCACTCAGCTGCTGGAGAAGGGCAGCTTCAATCTAAAGGGGCACGTGTTGCCTCTCCTAAGTCCAAATATCTACAGGATTGGTGACAGGCCTGAGGGCGGTTTCCGAGTCCTGGCCTCCCACAGCAATCTGGACCAAATCCTCTGCACATTAGTCCCTGGATGAAGGGATGAATGCATGGATACAGCTCTGGTGTTCCTTGCAAGAGCTCCTCTGTGAGGAAACACCAGCACAGAGCCAAAGGCTTTGCATTTCTCCAGCGAAGAGACCTAAACCCCCCTAAAGAGGTTGGAAGTCATCCCAGCTGCAGCCCGGGAAGGGTCAGGCAAAACTAGACTGTGCCCATGGGTGTTTCAGGATTATGTGGAGATGTTACTGCTGACCATTGCAGCTTTCCTTCAGGAAACGAAAGCCTGAGTCCACAGTGCGTTTTTTTCTCACTGATAGGCATGTAACTCACTTTAAAGGCCAGATCTGGTATAAACGTTATTTGGTGCTAAGGCAGGAGTGTGTGCCCTGTGCAGCCTCCTTGTCCTGGAAACCATTAGGAGGATGGCTGCATACTTGAATTTTCACACACAGACTATCTTCTAATGTAATAGTCCCAGTGGAAAGTTTAGTGCTTGGGAATATTTTGTGGATTTGAGAAAAATCCCAGGAGGATTTTTGGCTTCATTGCCAAAAGCAATTGCTTTTTGGCAGCTTTGGGATAGATGTAATCTGGTTCCCATTTGTGTCCTGGATTTTTAAATGGAACGGCCTGCCTTCCACTCAGGGCAGAAGTAGAAATAGATGGAAGTAGACAACAATAGTAACAATAACAGCATCACCTCTAAGACAAATAAGTTCTTAGGGCAACTTTTCTGTTCAAATGTAGCTTTTAGGAAATGTATGTGTCCTTTTTTGGTCCTTTTAGTGACTTTTTCAGTAGGTGAGATGCTGCTGTGGGTGTAAATTTGAAGTAAATCTTTAGAAGCTGGTGAAATTGCTCCAGGTTTGGATTGGTGCATGTGAGAGCAGGGTTTGGCCACACAGTAAGGTGTATCCCGTTAGTGGCAGACAGTCCTGCAACATTTGCTGCCTTTCAGCAGCCTTATCCAGCTTGGATATGTCCCACCATGGTGTGTAGCTGTGGTTTTCCTGATGCGTGTCTGTCCTACATCTTGAACCTGTAGCATGTCATTTTTGTGCAAACCAGGCAATGACAGCCAGCACGTGTCAAGGCAGCACCAGCTGACGAGTGGGGTGATCTACAGGGGGATGCCACATCTCAAGGAAACACAGCATGGGGTTAAATAATTGAGCAGCACTTGGGATTATCTGCTCTGAACATACTGGCTAACTCAGAAATAAATGTGCTTTAGACAACACTAACTCCAATGATCAAGTCTCAGGCTGGAAAATAATGACATTGTTAACTTAATTTAATGAATGATTTAATGAATTAAAGTGCTTTTAGTGAAATTCCTCCCTGAGATGGCTGCCTGGGATGGACAGAGGGTCCCTGCCAGTGACATATCCTGTCCCCTGGAATGTGTCCCTCTGCTTGTGACCAGCACCATTTTGGGACTGGTTTTGATATGATGGCTCCACACCAGTGGCCATTGCTGTGATTTTCCCTTTTCTAAATCTAAGCTGAGCCATCTGGGAGCAAGAACTACAGGCAGTTATCTTGTTAGCACTTCTACATATAACACCTTTATTAAATTTCTGCATTTTGAAAGTGGCTGAATATAAATTGCTTGTAATGATTTAATAATGGAAGGATCATAATTGTAATATATATTCTGGTGGGAAGAAGGTTTAATTTCTTTTTGCTTTAAGTTATGGCACTTAAGAATTGTGCAAAGACTCTGCTTAGTGTAGGGTTATCACAAGCAGTTCTTCACACAGATCAAATGAAGAACTGTGGATCCTTAGGATGGTTTGTTGCTTGTGTTTAAAAAAACCAGAAAAACTCTAGAAATCCATACGATAGAGTTCAATGCCCGCCTTTTCATTTAGAGAGTACTGTACAGCCTTTGTACTATTTTTGTTCTGTCCTTATCCCAGGCTCCTTTGTACGCCACAAGTTTGTGGGAATGACTCAGGGAGAAAGCTATTTAACCTAAAGGACACCACTGGCAAAAAAAAAGAGATGGATAAAGAGCAATGTCTGTGGCTGTGAACTAAGAGGAATATTTGTGTGTGTCTGAGGAAGAGAGATCCCAGAACCTCCTTCAAATGGGAAAAAAATCTTCTTCTTCAAGATGCTGTTTATTCAGTTCAAGAAGGGAATTTTAAAATACAGTTGCTTGAAGTAACAAGGAACTAAGACTGAATGATCTGCAGACCTAGGTCCTATTTCACTTCTGGTTAATTAATGGAAGGGCTTAAATATCCGACTGACACGGATCATGCCAGTGCTTTTCTGTAATGTGATCATTTTTAAAGGCAGTAAGTACAGCAAAATTTATCATGGCTTAAACTCCTGCTCTACAAGTGTGTTGTGTATGTTGTAGCTGATTGATGATTTTTCTTTTTTTCCCCAGTGGAAGAAAATTTCCTTCCCTAAGAATTTATGTGATGAATTTTTATCTTGGAGGTTTTTTTATTGCTTGGAAATCAGAATTTATAGTGTAGTGAAAATGTCTGCAGACAGTCGTTGTGCTGACAAGCGGTGTGGCTGTAGCAGAAGTGTTGTCTCACTCGCGAGCTCCATGTCAGCCTTTGTATTTCACTCTTTTACGGGGAGTTTCTTCCCCTGCTTTCAGCTCTGAATAATGCTTATCCTTTCATCTCAGAGCAGCAATGCTGACATGAGTCGTCATTGTGCCACTGGCACTTTGATCAAAGCAGGAGTTTCAATTATTGATTCAATTCTTCGGATAAATTTGGGCTGGCTGTATCTTGTAGACTCAGTATTATAGCTGCAAAAGCAAATGTGTAGCTTATAATCTAGAGAGACCTTGAAAATGCACATATTTGTGCAAAGCCTGGCACAGCTGCCTAAGCAATATGCATCTCTTCCTCCGTGGGGTTAATGCCCAGGTAACTGTTTGGCATCTGGAGGTGTGATGATAATACTCTGCCTGTATCCTGCCTCTCCTCTGGGGTGAGCCTGGGATGGGGGAAAAACCAGCATGTTATCCTAGCATTATAAAACCTGTTACCATCTGAGATGAAAGAGTGGTGACGGGCACTGTTTGCCCCTACATGCCAGGACACCTGATTTCCATCGGGAAGGCGGAGAAGTGTGGGTATTCGAGGGGATCTCCCAGGTAGGCAGGCTTGGCTCCACTCTTTCCTATATCCATCTGATCTCATGCCAGGTTTGGGAGCTGCTTTCAAAGTACATTTGCTTTGCTTCTCCCATAGGTTTTTTTCTCTCCTGCTTTGCTTTTTGCTGAGGGGAAGCATATATGAAAATAAGCGCGTGAGGCTGAAGTTTCATGGAGAACGCTCATCCTTGTCGGCAGTTAAATTTCGACATGTTAGCATGCTTTTTTGGGAGAGACGGAGTTTGGCTGCCTCCATCACCTATTCCCATTAGTCTTGCTCGTGCCTTCTTGGTCAGTGCACTTTCTTGAGAGTGAAATGGCAGTACCAAGGATGGGTGACTCCAGGAACTCTTCTTGAGCAAGGGAATAGCCCATCGTAGATCCTGGAGCTGATACTGGGATGAGGATTGCTTTCCCCAGAGTGATGAGTTGTGGAGGCGTAGCTCAGTGCGATAATCCTGCCAGGCACAGGGGTGCAGCTTCTACTGGCTTTCATGTGGGAAATGAGCGGTGCTGCTTGCTCACATCTGGTGTGCATTATGTGTATTAGATTTCTGTCCTGCAAGATATTGCTCTGCTCCTGTGAAAATAGTATTAGTGATGCTTGTTCAGTCCTCACAGGGCTCGAGAGCCCTGGAAGTGGATATGAGGTTCACAAGCGGAATTATGGGGTATGAGGATGAGTCAGCCACCCCAGAAGTGACCTGGAAAACTTGTGCATTGACTGGGGACCTGCTGATGGAAAATGATCACCAGTGGTTGCCTGAGCCCCTGCACTTCATCGGAGCTGTGGCTGCAAAAGAATCCCAGCACTGCTGAAGGAGAGCTGCTGGAGGTACCAAAAGCATCCCTTGTGACATTGTTAGGAGTCCGATTTTTATACCTAAACCAAGAGGTGAGACACGTGAGTTATTTTTTTCTGTGCCAAAGGAAACTCAGATCTTGCTCCCAGCTTTGGGAGAGTGGCATGGCTTTGTGGCTGGGATATGGCAGTCCCTGCTCTCATGACTGCACCAATGCTTAGGAGAGAAAGTAGGGTTCATGGGCCAGGATGCTCATAGAGGGGTGTCCAGCCTTGACAGAGGGTCCCTGTGACCCACTGCAGGGACTGATTGGTCCACACTGGGCAATTCATGGCACAGCCTTTGTGCAGCCTCTGGGACCTTGGAGTGCTTTACTGTCCTTTTGTTATTTCCCTTCAATAATTCTCTTCCCTTTTTGACCTGAGATTTTTATGCAGCAACAGGGCAGAGAAAATATTTTAAATGTGGAATAAGGTATTTATACTCCTTTTTGGCACGGCTCTGATACAGAAGGACAGATGTGGACTTGGAAACGATGTAGTTTTTGTTCTGTCATTTTTGGACTTCCCTTACATACTGTGGCAGGGTTTATAGGAAAGTGTAAAGCTGCCTTACTTTTAAATTTCAGATGATTGCTTTGGATGATATTTGAAACACCTCAGTTTCTTTTGAACTACTCAGTCAGAAGGGTACAGATTAAAAGAAGATTTTTTAGAGGTCAGCTCTGCGGTTTTGTTTGGTTGGGTGGCTTTTGGGTGGTAGCAGAGGAGTCATACATGCCAGCAGCATGGGCTGTGCCGTGGGCAGCCACATTATGTTACCTGAGTGGGCAGTGGGGTGTGATGCAGAAACTCATTACCTGGGCTCTGCCTTGAGGTGTTGCCTCTAAATAGCAGCAAGCTGTGTTTTCTCAACTGGCATCTTCTGGTGTTTTACTGAAGATGAGAGTAATAGTACAGTTTGGCTGCAAGAAAAACATCTTCTCTGGCTGTTTTTGTAAATTTGTTTCTTGGGGATGCTGTTACTGCTCTAAAAACATGGCTTTCCTCTCGTGTCACAGCAATGAGCTTCCTGTGTGGTTTGCTTTAGATCCTTTTCAAAACCAGACTGAAACCACATCAGAAACAGGAAATATTTAAGTGTTGCTCCACTGTCTCTGGGTCCTGGCTGACTGTCTGGTGTTAATCTTAGCAACTGATTCATTTAAATAGTTCTGAATCTTCAAATGAATTGCACTGCTATGCAATAATCTCCAGGATAATATTGCACACTTCTATACAGTAGAATGTGTGCTTATCTAAAAGAAAAGGAAAACAAATGAATTGGTGTCAGGCAGTCACTTAGATGTAGGAGAGCTGGTAGAGATGCAAAAATGAAGGCCTGGAGCAACTACCCAATTTAGCAAGGACTGAACTGGGCCAGAAATATGGTTATGTCTTACAGAGCTGACAGTAAGAGACGCTAGATACATGGCAATTGAAGGTGTGATGTCTATGAACTTGTCTGCATCCTGACATTCTGGGGCTAGGCTGCCTTTGGGAGGGGGAGAGGAGAGGGCACAGCACAGCTGGCAGCTGCCTGCAGGCACCTACAGACATGATGAGGTCGGTTCTTCTTGGCAGCGGCTGTCACAAAACATGGGGCAGCAGCTGCAGCAGCTGTGGTTTGCAGTTTGTTTGGGCTAGATATGGGTAAAAAGCCATTCCCCAGGGACATGTCCCTGGAGGGGTGATAGTCTTCAGCCTAGGTTGCCTTCAACTGGCTTCTTACTCATGGCTGCTGGGCACCACTGCTCTGGCACCAGGAATCTGTTATAGGGATGAAAATTGTTCTTTAGGTGAGCATTGTACAGGAATGAGGAAGTCTGGGAAAGGAACAAGTGCCTGAGCATTGGATGGGTGCCTTGCACCATGTCAGAGTTGGATGTAATAAAGCCTTTCCCTTCAGAGAGGGGAGCTGGGATTTGGAAGGCTCCAGTGACAGCAAGGAGGGAAAGAAAAAAGGCTTGTGCTTTGCTCCAAATGGCTTGTGAGGTTCCACTAAGCTTTCAAGTGGTGTCTTATTGCCCATGACTTGGATTGTGGCTATGTGCCAAACACTGGTCTTTTGGCCACTATTTTCTGTTACACATAAACTGGTTTTCTGTGTCAGTTACAGCTGACATTTTATTAAAAACTGTGAATGAACACAAAATACTGTTACATCATTTTTAACATCGTAAAACATCATGACTTCATTTTCTGATGATAAAACATCAACATGGGTACAGCACAGTCCAGTAGTTTCTGCCTGGATTTGGGCTACTTGATTTTGACTCTGCTATAACGGAGATCAGAAACTGAGCAGTTTGGCGGATGCTGGTATTTACCAGTCCTGATTTTAGTAGAATATTGCTCTGCCACAACTACCAAGGCCAAGTGGTTAGGTGAGAATTTCTGCTCCTGTTAAAGAAGAAAAACATGTCTTTGTTCTCGATTCTGTAAAATTTGAGACTGTGACCCAAGAGTGCCTACAGACTCGAAATGCAGAATGTGATGATACATTTTTACTAAGTTTATTTCTTTTGAATTCTCTGTGGTGAGTTGTGTGGCCAAGCCAGTATCTGCTGGCTGTCCAAGTTGCCTGTAATGTTTGAAGCTGCTTTTCTTCTTCCTTGGGTGTGCAGGTT
Source organism: Oreocharis arfaki (assembly GCA_013398015.1). Classification (NCBI taxonomy): domain Eukaryota; kingdom Metazoa; phylum Chordata; class Aves; order Passeriformes; family Paramythiidae; genus Oreocharis; species Oreocharis arfaki. The sequence continues at coordinate 341,086 of VZRR01000412.1, forward strand.
TTCTTTGTTTCACCCCAATCTACTTTTTATTCATAAAACAAGCTCAGGTTTGAAATGCATTGGTTTCATACAGGATTCCAAATTCCAAGGCAGGACTGTGTGTGTGGAGGAGCAATGAAGGGTGTCTTTAATCCTATTCTCTACCAGAATAGGCCAATAATTTTGGAAATTAGTGTACTTGAGATTTTTCTTGGGTCTGTGTCAGCATGAGCACAATTTACAAACCAGTCTCCTATGCTTGTTTTGACAAACATATATGGCTTAGATCTACTCAAGCAAGCAATCTTTCCCTCTTGCTCTCTAAATATAGATAACTGCCATACACATTCGTGCGTAATATGAATGGTAAAGTGATGAATTAATTAACATTTTGCAGAAATGCCTATTTCCTCTCCTCTTGGCACAGAAGAAAATAGTATCTTCGTGCCTGTAGAAAAGACAGGCTGGATCCTACCCGCTTGTTATCCCCCTGCTGCCTTGCTCCATGCAGTTGCATGGGGTTAGCGGTGACCTGTGTAATATATGCAGAGAGCATGCAGTTAGCTGAGCACAAACCAAGCAGTCAGGATTAATGAATCCAGGTCATTCGTGGATGACTGTTTTTCCTGCAGAGTGGTTTGCTGCGGATCCCTGTGCTTGTGGGCTTCCTGACCCACAGGGATGGACGGATGCATCACTGGTGCCGCTTTGAGCATTCCACCCCCTGCTCAAGCAAGTCCTTGGCAGTGGCTGGTGCTAGAGGTTGATCACCATTCCCTTAGCCTAAAACCTGTGACAACCCGTGGGGTGAGTGGAGAGTGAGTCTGCTGTGTCCCTGCTGTGCCAGGGTACTTGCAGCCAGGAGATGCTCATTTCCAAGGTTTGAACCTCAAAGAGCCTCTCTTTCTAAAAATGAGTAAGTTCTCAGAAAAATGAGCAAGTAAAAAATAATAAAATCATAGAATAGACCAGGTGGGAAGGGATCTCAGCAAATCATCTGGCCTAACCTTTTGAGGGAAGGAGACAGTTTAGATGATATTATCTAGGACAGTGTCTAATCGCATCCTGAAAACCTCCAGTGATGGGGAGTCTGCCACATCTCTGGAGAGGTTGTTCGGTGAGTGATTGTTTTCACTGTAAAAAGTTTCATCCTTATATCTAGATAAAACATCTCTTAGTGCAACTTGTGCTTGTTGCCCCTTCTCACTGTAGCTCCTTGTGAAGAGAGAACCTCTTTCTTCTCTGTAGCCTCCCTTTAAATACTGCAAGACTGTAATGAGAGCTCACTCACAGCCTTCTCTTCTCCAGGGGGAAAGGACCTAACTCCTTCAGCCTTTCCTCACAGAACAGGTTCTACAGCCCACTGATGATCTTTGTGGCCCTCCTTTAGACCCTGTACAGTCTGTATCTTTCTTGAATTGTAGGGTTATGCCAATGTAATTTGTGGCTTGAAATATAGAGTCAAGCCAATGCCATTCCTGGCTTAACACTGCTGTAATGCCTTTTGTATCAGCTTGTTAAAACAAGCGCCCCTGAGAACAGATTTGGGATGAGCCTTGTTGTTTGCCAAATTGCAAGCAGAAAAGGCCTGAATGCTGTGTAAGTGCTGCTCAGCAGTGACTAAAACATCCCTGTTATCAACAGTGTTTCCAGCACAAATCCAAAACACAGCCCTGCACTAGCTACTGAGAAGAAAATTAACTCTGTCCTAGCCAAAACCAGCACAGTCCAGCCATCAGTGTCTGTAGCATGCTGGGACTGGGGCATGCAGCTCCTGTGCAGTTGATCTGCCAGACAAATTCCTCTGGCTCTTCAGCTACATCCGTTCCTTACCATATTAAGAACATCTGGACAAAGTGATTTATAAACTCTCTCCCTTGGTAGCACTGGTTGTATTTTATGTCTCAGCAATTTTCTGTATTGCTAAACTATTACTCATGAGCAGATTTTGTGGTAAGGCCTTTCCCAGACTATAGCCCTAATTAATGTGTGGTGGTGTCCTCACCTTTCCTTCTTCTTACTCACTCCCTTGTTCAGTTTTATGCTGGCTCTGTTGGTTTCATGTCCTGGGGCTATGCCTTGATTTGTGAGCTTGTGACTTGTCACTGTTAGCTCTTACAAACCTTTCTTTGTACCTGGACTGAGGACCTGGTAGGCTAGGCTGGGTCAATGCATGAAACAGTACTGGTGACTTGGTGTTTTGCCTCTTGTTCCTCAGAGCTAATTTGTTATTTGGGAGGTGCAGACTGAAGAGGTGGTTTGCCCACTGGCCTCAGAAGGGGTCCTCAGCACCTAGCCATGCTCAAGAAAAATTTTTTGGACTACTATCATAAGTCATGGCTTCATATTTTGTCATTCATGTGGTTTCTTTACTGACACTCCGTTCGTCTTTCTTCCAGGCTCCACATCTGTTTGTTACAAGCCTACCAGCCCAGTCCAGGTACTGGAGGACACTGGCTTTCTCTACCAGGATCACCAGTTGTTTGCTGGCAGGCATGAAGTGTCTCCGCTAACGGCTGAAGTGATCAGTGCCAAAGAAAAAGCTGGTGAGTGCATGGCCACACTTCTGTATGAACCCACTGCATTTACTTCCAGGTTTTTCCCAAAGCATAAATCGAGCAGTTTAAACCATTTACATTTAATATTTACAGGTCATTTATCTATGACCATAATGCATTCCTTGTGTGGACCCAGCAAAACTGCAACAGTTAGTATTGACTCCCTTAAAAATAGCGTTATCAGCCAGAAGGGAAATTGCAGTTTTAGAGGAAGATGCCAGAGCACAGATTATTCTCAGACCTTTAGGACCGTTTTATTTTCAGTTCCATTTTGCAGTTTTTCTGTGACACATCTTACATTTTATTTTTGTCATGGCACACAGTACACTTATGACTTTGGCCATCAAAAATACAGCAGTTGGTATTGCCATGCAGGCTGCCTCTGTAAGTTGTGCAAGCCATCTTTGAGGGAGAGGTCAAACACTGAAACAGGCTTCCTAGAGAGGCGATCGATGCCCCAAGCCTGTCAGTGTTTAAAGAGGCATTTGGACAATGCCCTTAATAAAATACTTAAACTTTTGCTGAGCCTTGAATTGCTCAGGCAGTGGGATGAGATAATCATTGTAGGTCCCTATCCTATCCTGTCCTGTCTTGTCCTGTCCTGTCCATTTCAGAAAATACCAAATTTCCCTGTGACATGGAATGTCCCTTGTTGACTTAGAGGGGGTTTCAGAGCTGTGGGCATGGGATGCATGGAATATTGTGGAGGGGAAGGCCAGGGAGGGGACTGCAGTGTGTTCCTAGGGCTCACTGCAAACAGAATTAGGGTTTAGGGGTGGGGGATGAAGAGGGAGCAGGGCTCTGCCTCCTTTGTTGGCTTCCAGCCATGTCCCCTGTGCTGCCAGGGGAACCCTGACAGGGCACTGCCCATGAGGTGCATCCTGGGCACAGGGGTCACAGTTTTGGGATGTAGGAAGGGAGGAAAGAGCAGAGGGAATTAGACTTCCTGGACAGCAGAGCTAATTGCCATCTCTGTCTCCCTGACTAGCCGAGGAGACCCTCTGCACCCTGCGCCCACCCAGCTTCCGCCGTGTGCCAGAGGCGGAGATGCGAGGGGCGGAGGAGGTGGCAGCCGGCACCGTCCTGCAGCGCCTGATCCAGGAGCGGCTGAGGTATGGCAACCCCAGCGAGAACATGAACCTGCTGGCCATACAGCACCAGGCGACGGGCAGCGCCGGCCCCTCCAACAGCACTGCCAGCACTCTCTCTTCCGCAGAAAACCTTGCTCCCGAAGACCTGCCAATGGTCCAGCCGTCAGGGCGGCAGGAACCACAGGGGCAGGAGCACCAGGGGGACGGTGCTGCCATGGAGAAGCAGCCCCGGGCCCCACAGCCCCCACATAGCACCGAGGAGCTCCCCACCTACGAGGAGGCCAAGGCCCAGTCTCAGTTTTTCCGTGGCCAGCCCGCACCACCAGCCACTGCCGTCACACCGGGTTTTTATGGCTCCTCCAGCCAGAAGTCCAGGACGGAGGGGAGGCCGACAGTGAACCGGGCCAACAGCGGGCAGGCGCATAAGGATGAGGCACTGAAGGAACTGAAGCAGGGCCACGTCCGCTCGCTGAGCGAGAGGATCATGCAGCTCTCGCTGGAGAGGAACGGGGCCAAGCAGCACCCCCCAGCCCCAGGAGGTGGGAAGGGTTTCAAGGCAGCCCCACAGCCCGGCAAGGCCACAGACCCGCGGGGCCCACCACCCGAGTACCCCTACAAAGGCAAGGCAGCAGCCCCAGGCAGCAAGGCGCAGGAGCACGGGCTCTTCTACGGTGAGCAGCCGACACAAGACGTCCTCAAGGCCACCTACGCCGCCCCCCAGCCTGCCCGGGCAGAGCTGGCCCTCGTCCGCTACCAGCCGCCTCCAGAGTACGGGGTCAGCAGGTAATGGCCATTGCGAGTGGGTCTGCAGGGCCACCTGGTCCTGCTGTCGTTGGAGGAGCCGGTGTCTGTGGGGCGTGGGCCTGGTGTAGACATGGCCACAGTGAGCTGTAGCTCCAGGCACACAGTGAGGACATCACACCCAGCAGTGAGGACATAACATCCTGTGGCCAGGATGGCAGGCCTGGCTGGTGGAGGCACCTGCATCTCCCCGAGGACTCTATAAAGCTTATATGCCACTTACGTGCTACTTGAATCTTCCCAAAGAGCTCACATGGGGCTTTCACGGTACTGGGCCCCTCATGCCAGGCTCCCTGTGAGCACAGGTTTATTCCAAGCGCATTAAAAATAATCCAGTGTTTGCTGGCTGTGCGCTGATCCCTGCGAAAGGTGCAGGTCCTGCCTTCAGAGGTGAGGTGTTAGGGGCTCCTTTTCCTTGCTGTACCTAAATGCAAGTGTATCTCTGTCTCATCCCTGTCTGTTTGACCTCTCAGATGGTTATTTTGCTGGGTTTGGAAGTCTGAAGTTGTTTGGTGTGAATGTGAGCAGTTTCCATGTTGCAAGCTACCTCATTGGGTCTTTACTGATCCCAGAATCCCCAAAGGTTTTGTTGGCATCACCTTAAGTTGCATACAGTTATTTTGCCACAGCACAGGCAGAGAGAAAAGGTGGTGCAACTGACCTGGCTCTTTCTGTCCAAAATGTGTAAGGCATGAAATGCAGGAGGGAATGCTCTGCTTTTCCATGTTTGCAGAAAGGATGGGTTTTGTGTCAAGACACGTAGAAACTCAAAGTGTAGGTTCAGTGACAGCTGCAAGGTGGCTGTGGCAAGCGGCAGGCCTGTTCTGAGTCTTTCTCCAGCTACATGTATGGCCATTGTATGGAGTTTATGCAGTTTCTTCAGAGCAAGATGGTATTTTCCCATTTTTTATTATTTACATTTAAACAGCAAAAATGTCTGTTTATGCAAAGAAAGACCTATATGAATGTGAGGGCAACTGGGGCCATGCTTTCCTGCGGTTGTTTGTGGTGCTAGCAAATGTCTCCAGCACCAAGCAGATTAATCCCCACAGAAAAAGAGCTGGTTTGGGTATTTTTGTCACTCTTGGAAAATGCTGGTTCGATAGCCACAGAGTGTTGCACAGTCTGTGCAGGTGAGTGGAACTGGGTGCTGCATGCACTGCCTCAGCTAACTGGGAACAGCAGCAGTGTCAGGTGGAAAACCCTTTGGGGCCACTTCCATAGCTTTTTGCAGTTGCCTGATCAGCAAGGTTAATGCTGAGAAACCCCTTGATTCAGTGCAGATTTCCATGCCAGTCCTCAGCAAAGGCTGGATCATCCCAGCAGCTGTGGGGAATCTTCAGTGGTATCACTGTGTTACACACTGCTCATTCCTGGCAAGGCAGCATAGTTTACCCCCAAATCACACTGCAGGGGGGATGTCTGCTACCCCTGTGTGCTGTTCTTTGCATGATGCTGGAGAAATCTCCCTCCTGTTAGGTACAGGGGCACCAGGGGGAGGGATATGTGGTGCAGCCAAGGACTGGCAGCATGACAGAGCAGAGCTGCTATGTTTTGCCCACTTACTAAAAAAAAAATCTTCAGTGGTATCTTTCTTGCAACTCATCAAGGGCCTTAATACTTCTCAGTGTGCATATATCCCTGCTGGCTATGCCAGCAAGCTTGTACAGATGTAGGTTAGGACGTTGGCATGGCTGGGGGTTGTTTCAGCCAAGCTAAGTTTGCTCTAAGGTGAATGGTGTCTCTTTTGCTTTATTTAAAGCAGCTCTGGATCCTGACGTGCAGATGGTTATTTTCAGGTCCTTCTTGGCTCCCTTCACATGGTGCCTGGATTTTGGGGAGGTTTCCTGTCAGTGAATGGGGGAACATTCAGCTGTGTTCAGATGTCAGAGCGAGCCTCTGAGTCTCAGCAAAGTGATGGTCTTCATCCTCACCTCAGGCTTCTCTATATTTAACACAGGGCTGTCAACCTTTCACTTTCCTTGGATGCACTGAAATATTCATTGCTGGCATTTCCTAGGCTTGCTCTTAATTATTATGAACTGGTGTCACTAAAAACCAGGAAATAAACTTGCTTAGTTTATTCTCCTGTGCTTAGCCCAATTTATAACTGGTCCCATGGTCTGTAGGATCCCTTTATGGTCTTGTCACCCTGGAAGATTTGTTTGACAAAAGCATGTAGGAGGTGACTGTAATCCCCGTGTTCTTATTCATCACTTGTCATTTCTCTATCTGCAGCAGCTGTGCTCCAGTGCATCCTTGCGTGCATCTTGGGCTGCATGACAGGATGGGCTTGCCCACATCTGGGCTGGTTAAAATGCAGTTTCACAAAGTGGTCTCTGCGCCAAATGTTCCTGTCTTTGGAGAGGATAAAGGAAGGTTACCTGTTCAGAGATGTCAGCCCTGTCTTTACTAGAGAATTTGTCTGGGCAGCAGTCCCTGAATGCTGCTGGAGGAGGTGGGGGGGGGCTGTGTTACACTCCTAGGTTGCTCCCAAACACAAACCTTTCTGTGGCTCTGCACTTGTTCACTGCTTTTCCCCTTACCTGGGCTCTGGGGAGGCTCACTGCCAAACATCTGGCTGGGATGGAAACCCATGACAGAAGAGGTTGAGACAGGAGACTACCTGGTTTCATACGGTTTATAGTAGGGGTAGGGTTTGGAGAGGCTGGTTTTTCTGTTAGAGGAGCAAGTGAAGTGACGAATTTCAGCTTCCATCTCATCAGGAGGGTCTGGGAAAGAAGCTGATGGAGGCAGAACTTTGCTCATGGTCAGATGGGAATCTCATATACCCCAGCATCTCCTTCCCTCTGTCTTGGTCGTATCAGTTCCCCTTCCCATCCATCCTGGCATCCTCTGGATAGGGACCATACAAAAGGCTTCCATGTTCCAGAAAAGAGGAGAAACACAGAGTGCATCAATCTAGGAGAAGCACTCATGGATACAAGGAATGGAAAAGACCTATAGGGCCACTGATCCTCTCCTTCCTCCCAGTCCTTTGATGAGGGAAATGTGGCTGGGAATGGACCAGTGCTGTGAGGGAGCTGTTGAAGGATAACGGAATAACTGTAGCTGCTGCTTAACTTCCTTTTTTGGTTTGACTTTTTCTTTTGCACATGGCTGGTTTTAAAGGAAACATTGCCTTTATAATCATCAGGGTGAAATACAGAAATTTATTGTAAATTTCAAGATAATTGGTGTTGTACTGAAGAACTATTAGAGTCATATGATGTTGTGATAGTCTCAGCATTTATAAAAATTAGATTTAGTGACTTCTGTTTTATGAATATCACAACTGCAGAGCAGAGCTTGAACCTTGAAACTTAAAGGACGAAACAACCAGAAGGCAAATAAAAATGAACCAGTATTTTTTCCTTTTAAAATATCAGTATTTTTAAGCCAGTTGCTTGATGCTTGGGGCCCTGACTCACAACTTCTGAATGCTTTAAGTTCGCCAAGTATAATAATCTTTAGAAAACGTTTCCTTTCCTAGATGTGCAGCTATTCCTGAGTGGTGTCTTTGCTAACTTTCCTTAGGTGCAGGTTCAGAAAGTCACAGCTTGTTAGGTAAAACAGCTTGGAACTAATCTAATTTAGTTTTTTGCACAATGCTGTGAATTAATTCCAGTTTGTGAAACATTCGGTCCTGGTGATTATAACAGTCTCCATCTGGAGAATCCATCACAGCCTTTACAGCCTTGTTCCACTAGCTAATTGCCATCTCTGGCATAGATCCCCATCTTAGTTTCAGCCTGTATTTTCTAGTTACCAGGAATTTTGCAAAGTCTATGTCAGATACAGTGAGGAGCCCTGTGCTATCAGTCCTTTAATATGTTTAGCAGATGGAGCCCGGAGCCCTGTACGTATTTCACTGTTGTCAAAATCCCTTTTTCTCACTGTGGAAAGCTAACCTGAACACTGTTTCAGTACCATCTGGACCAGCGGCTAATCAGGTGTAGTAACACCTCTGTTTTGACTCAGTGTTCCTTGTTTACATAGCTCATTAACACTTGCAGCTGGCACCCTGGGATCTCCCGATACAGCTTGTTATCCAGTCAGGCATGTGAGGGTTGTCACAGCCCAGGATAGTATTTTCCACCCTTTTACTCCAGCTTGCTGTATTTATTCCTGGATGGATGAACTTGGACTAGCTCAAGTCTGTATTGTTTTTCCATGTCCTGCTTAAGCAGTGATCCCGATCACTTGGTGCAATGAATCCTCGTCATTGATCCCAGTGGCCCTTGTCAGATCCTGGTGTCTTTTATTCTGAATGGTTCCTTTTGCTGCACTATTAATAAAAAGCGTGTATAATGCAAATGAAGCCTTGAACTGGAAACTCTGCTGCTTACTGAGGGGAATTAATTTGTGGTACATGCATAAGACAATCATGCAGGCACCTTTTCATTCTGATTTAATGCATGCATTTTGAAAGACAGCATGCAGAATCAATGAAAAGAATAAATCTGGGCTGTTTTTAAATACATCCCATTTTTTATGTGCCTCAGAAAATTCCACCCTGCCAGGATGTAGAAGTCTATAATTAACTGCCAGAATAGTCTGCTGCTTCTCCGGTTATTTGTGTATTTATTCCCCCCACACATATTACTGCTGTTTTCAGACAACCTGTTGATATTTACCGATTCAGCCCCGTCTGTGGCTGCTGACAGGACACAAGGAGCTTGTTTTCTTTCCTGAGACAGCCCAGGCAGGCAGGTTTGCTAGCAGTGTGGTCGAGCTGAAGGATGTTACACCCAAGCTGACTTGTCCTGGCATTTCTCTGTGAGGATAGCCCAAGCACGAGCGTGGGTTGGAGGCTACACTTCCATCTGACGTGGATGCTGGCAGCCCTGCAGAGGAGCTTTGCTTGGTATCCTTTCCTTCTGGTCTAATATGCCTTACATTAAAATAAATGAAAGAGAAATTAAGCTATTTCCACAGCTTGGGTGATGCCCATGTCATTTCTCCTTACTCTTCTCTATTATTATCCCAGCTGGTTCCTCTAGAAGTGCAGAGATTGAGGAAGGCACCTTTTCCTTATGCTGAGAACCTGTTCTGAGTGTCGATCTCTGTGAGGAAATAAAATATCCTGTCCCTCTTTTAACTACTGAGGATATGTTTGATACAGCATATGTCTTTTTAGATTATAATTTTGCCCTGCAAAGTCTTTATGTAATCGTGGCAAAGAAGCTGGGCCAAGTCTTTCCAGAACTAACAAATGTCACCAGCAAAACAGTGAATTCAAGAGATGTGACTCCAAGTCTGCAAGATGTTTTTTGAAACAAACACTTGTGTTTACAATGTGCTGCAACTCTTGCTGATTCCATAAGACAGAGAATACCATGTCTGGGCTATGGCAAATGATCTCCCATTTCTTTCTGTATCACCATTTAGTGATGGATCTATAGTTGTGTTTCCTTGCACCGTGACCATCAGACTGGGCTTGCTGACTTCACCAGGATCCTGTTTTTTTCCTGCATGGTCATAATACTGTTTCCTCCATGTTATTCACAGTGAGACAGAAGTGTTTGAAGTCTGCTTCATGACTGCAGAAATCATAATGAAATCTGGTAGACACCGGTCTGAGGTTAGTATCCAGACTGAAGGCTCCCAGTCAATGGGCAGGAATAAACACATTTCACACACTTTTTTACTCTCATTGTAAGGTAAAAGCCTAAGGCAACTTCAAAGAACTACACCTCAGAAATGCCTTTTTCTCATCAGTGACTCAGCCAGAGCATCCACAGTAGATGCATGAAATTATGAGATAAAGTTCCTTGGGAGAGTCTTTGAAAGATGAAATAGGCCAGTCTGCCCTATGGGCAAAGGAAGGCAGAGCATTCAGAGAAAGATGAGCTAAATAGGTTAGAGGAGGGCATTTTAATTATGAATGTAAATGCTATGGTGTGTTCAAAACAGACCTTCCTCCACTGGCCCCTTTGTATCCCTAGACAGAGGAGAGCTTCACTGTACCTGTAGCAAGGCAGAGGTGGACTTTCCTTTCCAGAACACTTGCAGGCATTTTCCATTTTATTACTAATACTGCACTGCTTTATCCAAGAACAGCTCTTCTGTATTTATGATTTCCTGGTCATCAACAGCAAGTGGACTTCATCATTAATTTTCCTTTCTAGGTTTCTTATTCCTACATAAAGCTACAAACTGTACCCAAATTCCTCTGTCTTGGTGATTCTTGCTCCCAGGTGGTCCAGTACAAGAGGAGTATTAAGACCATGCCTAAATTTGGGGGGCTTGGGCAGCCCCAAAATCTTGAGGGATTTCTTGTGAAAGTGAGGTACGTGGTCAAGTATTTTGCTGAAGACACTATATTGCAAGCTATAGGTAGTAAGCTATTATATATGTATCACAAGCTCTACATCTTGAAAAGGAAGAGAGTGCTTGGTGACCCCAGCACAGCAGCCTTTGAAAGCCTCACTGCCTGCTGGTGCTCCTTATTCAAAAAGCTGGCTTCCTTAATTTTTTTTCTTTTTTTCCTTCTTTAGAATACATTGCAGAAGCTTATGGGGGCCCTACTTCTACAATAATGTAAAAAAAAAAAAAAGACGTTTTTAATAGAAATGCAGCTGAAATGTTGCAGAGATAGCCAAAACTCATAATGTTCCACAGTTGCATGCTTTTAAGAAGGATGATTTTCAACGAGAATGTGTTTGGCTGAAAGATTTTAACCTGCTCTAATGCAGAGTAAGATCAACATTTAAAATACAGTAGAAGCATTGTGAGAATGTCATTCTTTACTAAGCCCAAAGGAGCTCAGGATAATCCCAATTGCTGCATTTCTTTGGAGCTTTACATGAGAATTTGCGTAGGCACTAAGCTGATGTTATAAAATTCCTATATTTGCAAATGTTGATTTGTTAATATGAATTGCTGTGTTTATTTTATTGCATATATACTCAGAGATTTTGCAGTTGGCTAAGTCAGAACTAAACTGGGACAGATTAAACAAATAAAAAGAAAGTCAGAAACGTTAATTTTATTGAACAGCTGTGCACCAGGAGGTGTAAAGTCAACCTGTTCAGTTTCCAAGCTGGAAAAAAAATGGAGAATCTCTCCTGTGGCCATGGCTGCTTAGACTCTGATGGCTGGCTGCTGCTATAGGGTGTAAATCTTTAGTAGCTCAAGAAGACATTTGCAGTTCCTGAAAACAGAGATCTCTGTGGTCATCCTTCCTCTGTAGTGTAAAGCTGGACAGACTAAAGTGACGAGAAAAGATTAAATTGATGAAAGGGTAAGATTTCCCAAAAGTACAGTGTCAAAAGTTCATGTAAGGGTCTAAAGGGTGAATCTGGACACAGATTGCTGAGCTTCATAATGAAAAAGAGAGATTGCTGTATCTCCACTGGTTTAGATTCCAAGATCAATTTAATTCTATTGCTCTATGCTATACCCATAAAGAAGTGAGAAAATCTGTACCTGCATCACATCTTCCAAATCTTCTGCTTTCTACTAAGTGTCTTTGTAGGGATGTAACTGTATCCAGACAGTTGGGGTTTTACTTGCATAAAACCAGTTGCGCCTTTTCTTTTGGTAAAGACAAACAAGCTCACACTTAGCTGAATTCATTGCTGTGGTAAAACGTGAGCACAGACTGGCTGTCCGCAGCGTTGAGGAGGTGTCACATGCTTGTCTGAGTTCACATTCATTTGTGGAGCATCTTCTGCACTGTGAGTGACATCCCTTACTCATGATGTTATTTACTGTTCAGATTTTTGAGCAAAATAGTATTCAAGTCCCACGACAGGCATCAGGTCCCTTGCCAGGTTTGCACACTGGAGCACCAGAAGGAAAGGGGGAGTGTAGGGATGGGGTGAGAGCTATGCCCATGTTCAGAGGGCTGGAGCACCTCTCTTATGAAGACAGACTGAGAGTTGGGGTTGTTCAGCCCAGAGAAGAGAATGCTCCAGAGAGGTCTTATTGCAGCCTTCCAGTAGTTAAAGGGGGCTTATAAGAAAGCTGGAGAGGGATGTTCTACCAAGGCCTGTAGAGACGGTACAAAAGGAAATAGCTTTGAACTGGAAGATGGTAGGTTTAGATATAAGGAAGAAATTTTTTATGCTGAGGGTGGTGAGGCACTGGAACAGGTAGCCCAGAGAAGTTCTATGCTGCATGGGAAGCGTTTGAGGCCAGGTTGGTTGGAGCCCTGAGAAGCCTCAGATAGGGGAAGATGTCCGAGCCTGTGGCAGGGTGGATGGACTAGATGGTTTCTAAAGATCACTTCCAAACCAAGCCTTTCTGTGAATTCCTGTGTATTTTGTTGTGAAGTGTCATACAGCACCTCCCTGACTTCCTGTCTTTTGGAAAGTTTTATCCTCTTTTAGTAGACATTTAGCGCCTTAGTTATTAGCCTGCACCTCTGCCAGAGAACTAACATTCCTGGGGCTGAGAACAAACCCTTCTGGCCCTGTGAGCTGCCCAGGGGACATGGCCCCTCTCCTGTGCTCCTGAGCTGCCTCATGGATGTTTAATTTGCAGGAGAGACACAGCCTTAGAGCATGCTTAAAGCCAGACTGAGCTCAGCACAGCTTTCCTCAATGTTGGCTGAATGAAGCTCTGCTGGGTTCTTCTTCCTGGGGACACTGGTCTGTACTTCTGGCCGGGTTAGCAACGTGCTTGTGTTTGGTGTTTCCTCCATTTCAATACCTTTCTGTGCCAGAGTGGATGCGCTGGGCAAAGCTTGGATGGGAGTGTAGGACTCTGTGTGTGCTGTGTCTGGGGGCTTGCAGAGCCCGATTTGTTTCCACTCTAGTCTGAACAGAAGATTAAGGCTGAATTGCTGGCTTTCTTTGCTGCCGTGTGGCTTGGCTGGGACAAGTTTGTTAGAGCAGTGCTGTTAATTTTCTAGGGGACAATTTTAAAATTGCCTTCACTTTTCAGCTTTGTTCTGCTGCAGCTGAAGGAAGTGGTGGGTTATTGTCAGTAGAATTAGGCCAACACTGAGGGCTTTTGAAAACCCTGTTTTGAGAAGCTGTGTAGGTGCTGAAGACAACAATAACCATAATTACTATGTATTTATATAGCACAAAATTGTCTGTCTAAGAAATAGCATTCATGCGTCTTAGAGGCCCAGTGGGGTAAATATGTCTGTTCATTATGTCTTGTGCCTTGTGTAGGGTACAGAAATAAAGGTAATGATATCAACAGCAAGCTTGTGGTTAAGTTAAAATACAAATTCCAGAAGGTGCCTGATTGTAGACTTCAGGTGGGGTCCAGCAGCCACCTTATTTTCCAGCCAAACTGGGCCCTGACACTGCTGTACCACATGGTCTGGGTTGAGTCTCTTAAACAATATCAGCGGAGAAATTGCAGAGCTTTAGCATCAGGGCTGAGGAGTGGCTCAGCCTGTGCATGGTGAGATTTTGCATGCGGCTGCTTCCCTTGGCCGAGGGTTCGAGGCTGCCTCTACAATGGATGGAGGGATGGAGATGGGTTGGGGCAAGGGACTCTGATCCCACCTGGCTGCCAGCTGCAGGGTTACCCTTACTGCTGAGACATCCTCCTGGATTATCTTCCAGCCATTGCAAATTATGATTCAGGTGTATTGAAGAGGTGCCTGCTGATAGCAAGCCTAGCTCACAAGCAGATCCACCACCAGCTCACTTCTTATTCTTCCCTGATATGAGTCTGGTGAGTGATGGATGCCGTTAATCAGGGAGTGACAGAATGAAGTATCCTGCTGGAAGATGGCTTTCATGGCTCCCTGTGATTGAACGGGGCTGTGCCTCCAGCAGTTCTGCAGCAGCCCTTCCCTCTTCCACTTGCTAAAGCCACTCAGGGATGCTGTTTTGCTCACATCACTTCCTCTCGCGTCCCAAATCAGCTGATCCGCTGGTCTTGCTCTGGGCAGGGAGTGGTGTTTGAAGGGTGAGTAATGCATCCCTTGTGTTTTCTTCAAGCCTGCCAGCTTATGCTTCTCAGTTGTGGCGTTTGTGGGAAGGGGAGGCAGGAAGAGGCTGGCTGCTGCTGAAGTATTAGCTGCACACCTAGGCAAAAATGCTGGTTTTGAGTCAGTACTTCCTTTATCTGTTCATGCCAGATGTGTACGTCACTGTCAAGGGCAGGCAAGGAGACAATTTAGCCAGTCTCTGCTGCGATTGTTGGTATTTAGGAGTCATGACTGTCCAGTTATAGCACTATTAATAAACTATGCAGTCATTAGGTGAAAGCTCCTGTGAGCATTTCGAGGGTGTGTGGCTCTAACACTTCCCCCCTGTGTGCTTTCCCACAGCCGACAATGCCAGCCGCCCTTCCCGCCACCGCCAGCCCAGCAGCACAGCCCCATGTCCTCGCAGGCCACCACTGGCCCTGTGCTCCCAGGCTCCTTGCCCCCACTGCCGGCCCCTGCGACTGCCCAGACGCCGACGCTGCTGGGCCAGCAGCTGACGCCCGACGCCTTTGCCATCGTGGAGCGGGCACAGCAGATGGTAGAGATGCTCTCCGAGGAGAACCACGTGCTGCGGCAGGAGCTGGAGGGGTACTATGAGAAGGCAGACAAGCTGCAGAAGGTAGGTGTAGAGATTGGAATGGGGCCTGGCCAAGATAACCATCTTGGTGCTTCTGCCTTTGTGCAGCTGCTCTTCATAGTTGTGTCACTGCAATGGGGATGCACCAGTGGCCATCTCTAACCAGTGCCTCTCCATGGTGGTCTCCCAGGAGGGTAATCCTGTGCCTTGTGGGCTCCATTACCTTTAGGGTGAAACAGGGCAGCCCATCAGATATGTCTTAACTGGATATTTTCCCCTTCCATCCTTCCATGCTGGCCTCACTGGAGCTTTCCCTGGAAGTCTCCTATGGGCAGTATGTTCTTGGTGCAGCTGGGTCCTGCACCATGTGCACAGGGGTTAGAGATGCAGGTGAAAACCATATGAAGAGCACATCCACATCTATCCCAAGCACATAGTGTCCACCACAATAAGCTCATGTGATGCTCCACACTCTTTGGAAGTGTAACAGCAACCAGTGGGATTGTCCATTGTTTGGAAATGGATTAACTGTGTTGTCTTAGAGGCTTTCAGTAACTGCTCTTTGAGTTCCTAAGAACTGATGTTAGACATCCATGTGAACATGTTGGTTTTAAAAGCACTGCCCCCTTATCTGAAAGAACCATTTGGTAAAGATTTTGCTCAAAACCCATTTTTCTAAGAGATCCTGCATCCTCTTTTTTTGTAAGCATGCAGGCTTTTTCAGTGGAGAAGGGTGATGTCTTGCACACTGCCTGGGCTGAGAAGATGAAGGGTCAGATCAAACGAAGGAGAAGTTGCTTAAAACTGGGGCTCACTGAAGGCAAAGCAGAGATGCTGCCCAGATCTGCTGGCTTTGAGTCCCAAGGGCTCGTATCAAATAACTTATTTAGGACCCTGTACTACTATTGATGTCTCCCCACCACTTATACACAAATGAGCTTAGCCTGCAGGCCTTTTCTGTCTGAATTTAGAAGTCTATATAGGAGCTGAGTTTTTTTCTGCGCTGTGCGGATCAGGGTGTTCTTGGAGACACCCTTCACAGGAGAAGAAGCAGCTCTGAGAGACCATGTCCCAGCCTCACCTTTGGGAAAAATTTGTGACAATCTGTTCAAACAGATTAGAAAAAAGACCAGGTGTTTTGTAGCTGCTGTCTTTTCTGCCTCCTTCTCTGCAACAAGATGAGTTGAGTTTATTCACACAATTTCCTAAACTTACTTAAAAAATCTTTGCAGCAACATCAACTCTTCGTGAAGAAATCTGCAAAAACTTTAATACTGACTTCTCTGTGGCCTTTGTGGGCAAAAAGAAATATTCCAGCTATTAATTTTACAAAAGTGGCATTGTTCAGTAAAAGGTATTTAAGTATAATGCCCTATAAATATTCCAGTTTTCTTTCACCCTTGGAAATGGCTCTCTCTTTATCTTGGGTGCCCTGCAAGTTGATTGCATCAGACACCAACAGAAAGGTATTCAAGCATGGGCTGAAGTCTCACTTCAGTCAATAAAGTGTGGACTTGAGTCCCATTGACTTTGAGGGAATGTAAGCGGAGTATTAAAGTGAAACACATACTCAAGTGCATTCTTTCTTCAGGAAACCAAATCTCTAACACATGGTATCCCTCCCATGCTGCTTTTGCTGTGTTTGAACACAAGGTCAGGGCAGGTCTTCCTCTGTTCCCACAGTTCTAGCTGAACATCACCTCTGAAAATGTGATTGAGTTAAATTGCGTACTTTAGAAGTGAAAACTCTTCCCTCTTGTTGCAAGTGGAAAGGTCAGGAAGGAGTACTTCTTGTTTGTGGGTTACAATTTTATTCTAGGTAGCCCCACCTTCCCATCACTTTTATTCATTACAGAATAAGAGAAGAAGTTAGAGAAAGTCAGCCTGACTTGTAGGACTCCCTGGGCATTTGCACAGAGATCAGCTCTGAAGGTTGTCATATTCTCAGTTGTGTGTGAACAGACTTATTTGTAGAGAGGTGCAAAGTAGTGATGAATCCCTGTGCTGTTTGATGAGTTGCCTCATTTCTTACCTAAAAAGAGTTGGAAGAGGAATTGTGTGCATTTAATTTTGATATTTTTGCATGATTTTCCCCTTTTTGAGCGGTGTTACCTTGCTGAAGTTTAGTTGCCAGGCTGGGCTGGCTCTTCCCCATGCCACACGTGTGGGTTGTTTGAGTGGGTTGGCTCCAGGAGCTACCAGGCAGAGAAAAGGCTGGATTGTTTTTTTTCTCCTCCATGGAAGAAGGAGAAGGAAATCCCAGAGCTGTTGAGAAACGCCAACACAATTTGTGGCTGTTCTTTTGCTCTCCTTTGATTTTGTTCAGTGCTGATGGAGCACTTGCTACAGCAAGTTTTTGCCTCCAGGGCTGCAGTCTGTATGGTGCTGTGATTTGGGAAATACCAGCATACAGAGGGCCAGGCAGAGCCCTTGTGGTAACCAGCAGCATTGGGCCAGGCTGTGGAAACCCACTTCTGTGCTGGCAAATCTGCTTTGCTGTGGTAGGGCTTCTCTGGAGAAAGCATCTTCTCCTGCAGATAGTGGCTTACCAACTCCCTGAACAATTCAGAGTGAACCAAATTAAAGCATCTTGCTAAGGGCATTGTTCAAATGCCTCTAAAGCACTGACAGACTTGGGGCATCAACCACCTCTCTAGGAAACCTGTTCCAGGGTTTGACTACCCACTCAGTGAGGAAATGCTTTGTCATGTCTAGTCTGAACCTCTCCGCTTGTTTCAGCTTTTGTGCTTGTGAACAAGCTGGAAGCAGACACTGGGGAAGGTAATCAGGTTTCCCCATCATGGCTCTGCCAGGCTTTCCTTGGTGCATGGTTTGGAGGTGCTGCCTGCCTATGGGCTATATCTTGACAGAGTGGCTCCAGCATCGTGGGAAGTGCAGGTCCAGGCTGCTGGAGCCTGGCTGCAGGTTCTTACATAGACAGTGGGGTGACAGCTCCAGCATCCCTGGAGCTTTCATTCTGCAAGTGCTGCAGCTGGAAAATCACACCTGAAGCTCACTGAGAGGGACCTAACTCTACAGCAAGTGGAGGTGAACTCGCACTCTGGCTTCAAAAATCATGAATCTATCCCACCCATGACTCAAAAGGCCAAAAAAGAAAAGTTTGTGGGAGGCTATATATGTCTTTAGGTTTTCCATCCTGTGCACATTATCAAGCTTTTCTCCACAAACATGAGGGCCAAGCATGCAGGAACAGATTCCCACATCAGTGTTGATCATTTCTGCAGCAATGATTTTACCAAAGCTGTATCACTTAACATGACATTTTCTTATTAAAAGAGTTGGCTGGATTGAGCTGAACAGCAAAACTCTACCCAGGACTGTTCTTGTGTCAGTCTTTTGGGCTCAAAAAGATGCCAGTTTACCACAGTTTTAAGATGCGAGTTTACCACTAAGGGATTCCTCTACATACCCTGCCTGCAGTTTGTCAGATTCCAAGGAGATGAAGTTAAAAAGATTGAAAACCCAGAACAATTGATTCTGTCTGTCATAGAGAGTTTCTCTTATATAAAGCAGTCTTCAGTCAAGGATGGAAAGGAGTGAATCACAATAGTTTAAAAGCGACATGAGGCCAGAGCTGAGCTTAAAATACTTTTGGTGGCATTCAGAGCTCAGAGATAAGTTTTGGATCGGGTTTGCGTCAAACCACAACAGACCTGTTGAATAATAACTGTTGCCTCCTACACCCTTTCTAGGAGAGAATACAGCCCACACAAGTACACCATTTCTTGTTTTTTCACCTCTTGGATGGCATGAAAGCAGTCACTGTGGTCATAGACCAAAGGCAACCAAGCAGTTCCATCAAGTCTAGCCCACCTCAAGCTTTTTTGGGGACTGCCAATGGGGTGTCATGGGGTGTTGTGACATGGTAAGCTGTCCACAGGGTGTTTACAGGGGTCCCCACTGCAGGAGCTGCCAGCATTGCTGGGGCTTCATGCCATCCTCTGCCAGGGAGATTGGTCATTGCACAGTTGGTGGCTGGCCTGACACTGGACACGAGCATTGCCCTGACCCCTCGTGTCTTACTGGAATGTGCTGGGCAAACACTGGGATGGGACACATTCCTGCAGGGCTTTAACAGGAGCTTTCTCTCCTTTCAGTTTGAAATAGAGATTCAGAGGATTTCAGAAGCTTATGAGGGTTTGGTCAAGACCACTACTAAGAGGGAGTCTCTGGACAAAGCGATGAGAAACAAACTTGAAGGAGAAATCAGGAGACTTCATGACTTCAACAGGGATCTCCGTGGTACGTTACAGTTGCTTGTGGTTTTTTTTCCCCTTTGGTTGACATGGTGTTTCACTTAAAAGCTCCAGAGCAGCAGGCTTTAGAGGAGTGGCTTTACATAATGTTTAGATACATGTCGTGAGAAATAAGACCCTGATCACTGGCATAAGACAAAACTGCCATCACCCGCCTGGTGGCAAAAAAGCCTGGCAAAGTGTAAGAATCAGCTCCAGATGGTTCCTTTGAATTCAGCACTTGAAAATATGGATTTGACAGCAAGGCTACCAGTCACAGTGTCCTGTCCACTCGTAGTGAGCTGAAGGGCAAATTGTAATGTAGAACAATGCTGTGCTACCCATAAATCTCCAAGGTCAATGACTTCACAGACCAGTAACAAGTATCAAAGGGTATCTCTTTTTAAAAAAACCTTAAAACTGAGGGTGTATCCTTTTGAGAAAGGAAGTGGAGGATATGTTGGGTAACTATTGCCCATCCAGGTTCTTGATGGGGGATACTTTGGTACTCACTGCTCATGCAGTGAGGTGCCTTCTGCAAGCTGACTTATGTTTTTTGCAATGGTGCAAGGTGGGTCACATGGTCTTTTTGAAGGGGGGAAGTTTCTGAAGGCAGGACCTTCCCAGGGGAAGCTGTCCTTGGCTGCAGAAAATGCCTTCTTTCCCAGGACATCCCCAAGGAATGGTGTCACTGGGCTGGGGGTGTCTTTCCCCAGGATGTCTTGCTGCACCAGGGGCCTCTCTCCACTGCAGGAAGGCAGCCATCCCCTTGCAAAGCTGGGTAATTCAGATTACAGATGCCTTGTGCGTTTCGAATAGTGTGAGAGATGGCTGCCTGGGCATGTCAGCTGTGAATGGCAGAGGCTTTCCCCCCGGTTTCTGTGAATCTGAATAACACAGCTTCATGGAAGAGGTCAAAGGCCTCATCTTTATGTATGTGTCAGCCTCTATTTTAATGTCCTCCTTCAGAGAGTCTATTTATACTGCTCTGCTGGCATGCATCTTATTTTCTTGGTTGGCCTACAATTTTATATACATACATTTATACTTGAAGTATTTCCTGTTTTTTGCAGAACGACTAGAGACAGCCAATAGGCAGCTGGCCAGCAGAGACTTCGATGGGCACGAGGATAAGGCAACAGAGGGCCTTTATGCCACTCAGAGTGAGTACTGTGCTTATCTGTTTGGAAGATGCAGAGATATAGAGATATATATATATATGTGCATATATACGTGCACACGTATGTACATGGTGGAGTGGAAGTGAATACTTTGCTCTTAATTGTTACTGTGCTTGTGGCTTGGTTTTACTCAGCTAATTCATCACGTACTTTTGTTTAAGCTGCAGACTGGATTGTTTAGGGAAGGAGTTTTTCTCTCTGAGCACCAGAACCAAGCAGTGGGTATTAATGGTAACAGAACTTAGCTTATTTTTGATAAATATTTATCTGAAATTGTGAAGTGTTGCTTGTAGAGGTAATCTCTAGGGATGCATGCTTTTTAGAGAAGCCAGATTCTTCTCTTGGCTGGGAAAAGCCCAGAGTGAGCTCTGCGGACTAGTTGTCAGTGCCATAGTTTGACTGACAGCAGAAAGAGCAGAGCTGGGCCATACTTTTTAAAAAAGATTGAAGTGACAAAGATTTTACGACTTCTATTGCTGTGAAAGCATCCATTCCCAATACGTAGTTGGCTCCCATAATGACTGGCCATAGTGCTGCTGATTTCCTTGCCATGCACTGATGTGTGTGCTCATCCAACGTGAGCATCTGGATGCTGTGTGGCAATGTGTGGCTTCTTTTGTATCATAAGCATCTTCAGCATGCTTCCAGAAGGGATTGGCCACCTGGAAGCTGTGCAGTAGTGAACTTAAATCCCACTGAAGCTTAGTGCTGTGTACAGCTAATCCTTCTGTTTTATTGCACCAAGAGCTTCCTTGGAAGATGAGCTGCAACTGCAGTGGAGAACCATCCACCTCCAGTAGCATTGCAGAGTTTGGTACTACTCAACATGCCTCACCACCAGGCCTGTAATTTCCACCAGCTGCTCCAATTGCTGGAGAGCCTTCTCCTGGCTCCTACCAGCACTGGATGAGGCCAGCATAGCTGATCATTTGGTACATGTGTGCACAAACCAGAAAAGAATCCAGTGATCTTTTCCATGATGTGTTAGCTTTGCCATATTAGCAAATGGCATAAAGGGATGTAGATACTGCTGTGAATCCAGCAGGATGATCTGTTAAGAAAATAGCATTGCTGTATAAATATTGTCATCCTTGGGAAGAGTTCAAATGGGATAAGCCGCTCAGTGGAAACTGGAGACTGGGATCTGCTCTCTTCCTATAGAGACAGCCTGGCAGTGTTGCTATATGCTATTAGCTACAAGGAGGAGTTAAATTCCCAGGATGGAATCAATTTGAGTTATTTTCCAGTTCATGGAAAATAAACATGCTCTGTGCTTCTACTGATAAATATCTAGAAGTGAAACTTTGTGCTGTGCACTCAGCATACTGCCTCAATCAATTCACAGCTTACAAACAAATATAGCTTTTCGGATCCTATCACATAAGAAGGTCTGGATGCTTGGAGTGTCTCCTGGCTAGGCCAGAGAGCTAAATGTTACTAATGCAATGCAGAGTGCTTCCAAGAATAGAAAAATGGGCACATGTAAAGCAGGTCCTCTTCAGTCATGTTCTTTGGGCTGCTTTGGAACATGCGCAGTACTGACCTCGATATCAGGGTGTCTGCCTAAAACACCCCTCTCAGAGTCCTTAAAAGGTTCTGCTTGAAAATCCTCTGTTGCTGACTGCATTTACATGCTGATGTTTGTGTGTTTGGGAGTCTTCCACAGGGGCAGACCTTGACTGGGGTTTAGTTGCACCTCACTGCTGACCTGGGGGTTTTTGCAAGCACAGTTTGTATCTTCCTCGTATCTTTTAATGGGATGCACACGCAGAAAACTGAGAGGAAGAAAACTGAGTTTTAGCTGCCATATATACACTGAGATTGAAACAGTCATTTTTAGAAGAAGAGAAAAAAGTTTGTTGTGAAATTGATGTTTTGGTTTTTCTCGAGAGTAGCAGGTTATTAAGTAAATGTGGATTAGTAAATGCAAATCTTAATTTTTATTAGGAAAGCAAAAGCAGATTTCTAGTCTCTATGTTTGTGGAAGGCAGCCTGGAAACATGACCCAAGTTATATAAGAAGACTCCAACATCAGCAGTTTCCTAAAAGTTGTCATTTTTAAGCCACTCTGGTGATGAGCTGAAGAAAGAAAGATAAGATTCTTGAGGTTGGTGATGCTGCACACCGATTTTTCTGTGGTAAAACTCCAGTAATAGGAAAAAATCCCTGAAAAAGAAATCTGGCAAGGCAGGATGTTCAAGGATCATTTCTCAGTTCCTCACAGAGCTTTCCATTAGCAGTGCAACAGTGCAGCGCAGTCATGTGCTCTGAGATGGAGACCAGAGGTGACAAAAAAATCTTCTTCTTTGCAATAATAATAGACAAAGCCAGGCCACATGCCTCAAAGTATTGAGTGCTAGGCATTTGTGCCAAGAGAAATGCTGCTGTTCTATCAGGGGCTGGAAAACACTCACACCATGTTAATTTCAAGATAATTGTGTGATGTTTTGTCAGGGAAAAGGGTTGTTTTAAGGAAAGCCATGAAGCAGCAACTGATGAAGGCATGTGGGCCCATACAGGCGAGAGAAGAGACACTCAGGAGGAGGCTAAGAGATGCTGTGGAAAGGGAGAGGCAGGAAAATTGAGGATGGTTTCAAGGGCATAGGGCTGACAGAAAGCTTACAATGTCATGTGTTGGGAAAAATATGTTTTGGTGGAGTGTGAGAATTTCGTGTATTTTTTGGGGGGGATTTCTGAACTGTGGGAGTACTGTTTTTTCAGGTGTCTGAGACAGATTGAGGTCTGTGCCCAGCAACATGGCTCTGCATCTGTTAGTGGGGATGAATGGACAGTTTTAGCAGTGTGTTGATAGAGCCTTATGCTTCGTGGAAGTGTTCAGTTCATGTGCCATGAACCTGTCCATATATCTCTGTCCCAAATATCCCAGGCAAAGAAATGTTCCTATTTCCAGACAGGAAATAATCAGGAAATAAATCTGCATTGCTGCTCCAGGCGTCCCTTGGCCCAGCTTTGTCAGCATCAAACCACAGCTGCCGAGGACTGAGTGAGGCTTGGACAGATGGATAGTAGCTCTCCTGCTCTTCTGGAGGAAAACCTCAATGTCTGGTCCTGACAACCTGGCCCTATTTAATGTGCAGAGAATTTAGTAAAGCAGTGGAAAACCTTCTCCTGTTTGGTTGCTTGGAGTAAATACTGATTCATTTATTTTGCTTATTATTATGGAGTGGATGCCAGCTGCTGAAAGGTCTTGGGAGCAGGCAACAAGGTCCTGTCCTCATTTCAGATTCTTTCTGACAGCCAGTCTGGGGAGACTGTCAGAGCGGAAGGGCCCATCCTGCTCTTGATCCCCTGCCTCA
Organism: Oreocharis arfaki; assembly: GCA_013398015.1. Taxonomy (NCBI): domain Eukaryota; kingdom Metazoa; phylum Chordata; class Aves; order Passeriformes; family Paramythiidae; genus Oreocharis; species Oreocharis arfaki. The sequence goes on from VZRR01000412.1 coordinate 364,747, forward strand.
CAGCCCTGGTACTTAGCTGTTCAGGAAGGTTGGGCCACTGGAGTTGGCTAAGACTCAGCTTGATCTAGGTGAGCACAAGAGATGACTCTTGTGTGCCATCCTGGTACATTGGCTGGTCCAAGGTGACTGGCAGCAGCTGCCAGGATGTACACCTGTGACCGGGGACGGCAGATGGCACAGCTCCTCCACACACTTGCCATGTCAGGAGCTTCAAGACTGACGAGAGACTAAAGAAGTCCTTCAGGTTTCACTGAGGAAAGGCATGGTCACTGGAAAGCATCTGTGGAATTAACAGCTGTGAGTGAAGAGCCACCATTGGGAAATGAAAACCTGCATAAGAGAAATTACTGGAAGTGTCGCAAGGGATGTGGTATGGGAGCCACTCTTGTTTGCAGCAAATCTCCTGCAGCCAAATTAGTCTCCGGCTGCTGTAATTTGATATATTTTCTTCTGCCAGGAGTGATCATTTTGTAGTAGCAAGGACTGTCTTTTAAATATGTCCATGTTGCCACTCTGCAACATCAGAGCAAGGCAAAAATCAACTTGGGATGTATTGAGATGGTCATTAAATTGGTCAATAAGTTCATACTTGGATGTAATGTGTGCTAAGGTGGGAGTCACATCTGAGTTACTGGCAAGAGATGACACAGATTTAGTGTATCTTTTTGTCTAAAGTTTCCATTTCAAAGCAGATTCAAGACTTGTCTGCTTTTGGTGTACTTGCCCATCTTGACAACTCAGAAAGCCTTTGAGAAGTACTGAAGCAGCCTCCTTACTTTATCCCCTTTCTCCTACCCAGCCAGAGTACAGGTGTAATATCCAGAGAGTGTGGAAGTACAATAGTCAGCGGCAGTGTGTAGAAAGCTGTGAAATTACAACTGTGAGCTGCAACAGTGAAGCCTTTTGGGAACTGTTCTGTAATGGGGTATGACAGTTACCCACCAGAACATAGAAATAGTTGTTAATTAGAGTCCTTTAGTTAAAAAGGTGTATGCAAGAGTAGTGTAGTAAAACAGTATTTTTAGACTTTAAGGATACCTTGTTTGCACTTGAAGAGAATTCAAGGTATGTTCAACTAAGTCCTTCTTCACTAAAAATTAATGCAAGTAAAGTACTTATAAAATGTACCTCCACGATTTTACAGAATGGAGCTGATGTGGAGAAGTGTTGAGAGCTGTTTAGGAAATTTTTCTTGCCAGCTTTCTAGTGGTGATTATTTTGTGTATTTGTTATAATTTGTCCTCTTTTGGTGGGCTAGAAAGCACAATGCAACAGTGTAGGCTGAGGGCTTCAAGTTCCCTGAATGACAGTTGAAAATGAAGATCCCAAGTCCTGTTTTGCTATGTGTTATCCCCATGTGTAACGTGAAACACGGGTTTCAAATCCAGAGAAGGGCATGTGTGGTCCCAGCATGAGGTGGTGGAGTGCAGGGCTGAAATAGCATTGATCTTCCAGCTTCCTCATCCTCTAATGACATTAGCTCCCTGATAATTTGCTCAGATTTACACTTTTCTACAATAGATATTAATGTTCCTTTTGGTTAATCTGATTGAAGTAAATAATTTTGCATCGAAGGAAGAGGTCTGCATGTGTGATGTAAAATCTCGTGCCAACAAGGGAAGAAGAAGGCCACCATCACACCAAGATGGCTTGTGGTGGTAGTCAGTGGCGCAGTGTCTGCAGCACTCACTGGGCTTTTCTTGTGAGCTTTGCAATGAATCAGCGTGATGGTGTTGCTGCCAGGATTTTTTGTTACGAGGTGCCGAGTTCCTCCTTTTCAGATAAGTGGGAAGACAGCTAGGTGGGTTTGGGCTCACCTTGTCCAATTTTGCCTTGTTCCACATGGCTCAGTTTATGTATATCTCACATCACTGCCAGCACCTGCTGATGGTGTGTGAATTAAGTATGTTCTCATCCCACCTGACATTAAGGAAGAATGTGGACCTGCTTGGGGTAGTTCAGGTCTGAAATGGCATGGGTTTGGCCATGTGAAGTTTTCTGACCCTGCTTGGAGGAAGGTGGATGGTTGGGCTTACAGCTTGAGTGGTCACGTTTGAGTGGCATGGGCTGGATGTTTGGGGTAGTGTTGCATTCCACTGTGGGGAACTTAAAGGAGTTCTTTTAAAAATGGATGGTCAGGAGCAAAATTAAGCCAAACAAGGCAAACATTGTATCTGAGAACCATTTAATGTTATCAAAAAACAAAATAAAAAGGAGTTACCCTACTAAAGAGGGCTAGAAAAAACAGTGCAAGACTAAGGAGAATGGGAAAGGAATGGGGAGAGAGCGAGGGAGCGAGAGGGGACAGAGAGAAAAAGAGGGCATTCCCCCCAGCGGGTCAGGGCAGTGCTGTCGGTGTCTGGGCGGTGGGTGGTGCGCACGCTGCCTGCCTGTGCCTGGGCTGGGTCTCAGCGAGCCTGCGCGGCTCCCGGAGGGGCGCGGCTCCCGCGGCGACGGCCCCGGACACGCGGCGAGTGGGCGCTCGGACGGGAGGAGCAGGACCTTGGACAGGGTCGCGGCGACCGGCTGGATCGGGGCGGCAGGTCGGGCAGCGATGGCTGGATCGGCACGGCAGGGTTGGACGCAGGCAGCCCAGGCAAGGACGCGGGGCGAAGTGGCAAGGCGGCGGTCAGGGGCACAGGAAGGCAGGACAGGTGCGAGGGTGAACCAGCGAGGGCAGGAGAGCCAGAAGGCAGGCAGGCTGGGGCCGGGGCAAAGGAGGGAGAGAGTGGGAGCAGCGAACAGTAGCAACCCCCAGTGAGCAGTGGCGCACCCTGACGCAGGTTTTATACCCCCCGGCCCCTCCCAAAGTCTGCCCGCTGGTGGGGCACCATTGATCCAGTTCAGCCTTGCTGTGCCATCCATTGGTGGAGACCTTTTCGTGACTTGATTGGAGAAGCCCCTCCACAGTGTCTCCTACTGACTGCCTCATGGGAGGTGGTGCCAGGCGAAGTCTCCCAAAGACGGTTTTCCTCTACCCCTGGCTGCCTCCTGCAAGTGGCACGTGTACACTCTCTCTCCCCACATGCCTCTGACAGCCATTGTTGAGGCATAACAAAACTGAATTGGCTCCTCACAGGCAGATTTCAAATGTTTCAGTGTTTTTGAAGCAACTTTTCACTTCAGCTAAAAAATAATAAATTATGTAATGCTATGTTTTAAAAATTAAAAATCAAAACAATGATTAATCGATGCCAAATAAATTTTTAGAGGAAATTTTCCTTCCTGGAAGCTTTCCAAGTACTCTTTTTTTGTTGTCATTCAGAACGAAGGCCAGATTTTGAAATCTCAGAGGTCACTGAATGAAACCTCGATCCCCTGCTCACTCCAGTCATTAACTGTTTTGTGTTCTGACATCAGGGGTACAGTGATTGGCCTGTGACATTCATGTTCCCAGACATGGCTTCTCAGCACTATCAGGGCAGAAGCAGATGGAGCCAAGCATTTCCCCAGGCAGCTTGCCAGCAAAGTCAATGATGGGCCTGCAGTTTGTTGCTGAAGACAAAGATGTGAGCAGAGCTGACTGAATTTAGGCAGCTGTTTATTTTTTTAATGTTGTTTTAAATCTTACCCAAAAAAGGGAGGATTTTTCAGCACAGAGGTTATCTGCATGCTTTAGTCTCACTTGTGACGCTTAACAGGAGGGGAGCACTGATCATTGGATCCTTAAGTCCTGCAGGTCTGGAAGGTTACCCAGGACCTCCATAGGGCTGAAATGGCTCCCATGGAGCCTCCCTTTTCTCTGCATGGTCAGAGAAAGCCTGTACAGAGGCCTCCTATCATATTCTTCGTTACTGCTTTCCCGTCTTTTCATTTTCAGGCTGTCCAGCACCGATTTGTGTTTATTATTTGGCTTCTTCAGATTTTCTGTATGTCATGATCTCCATCCTCGCAAATAAAAAGCAAGAGGCGCAGCACAGCCCAAATCCATGAGGCTGAGGTTTCTTGCCATTACAGCAGGGCAGCAGCATTGAAGCTGGCAGCTATAAGCAGCCCTTGATGTAGGGTGTTGTGTAAAAAAGGGCTAGTTGGTGCAAGCCAAAATTTTGCTGTGGGGTGTGCTAGCAGTTCAGCAGAATGGAAAGCTGTGAGGTAGTGCTGGGGTCCACAAGTTCTGCTAGTGCAGATGCAGCCTAAGCTGCCACTTGCTTCTGCTGCTGGTGTAAGGCTGGGCACTGAGGGGCTGAGCCCTGGCAGTAGAAGCTCCTTGCCCACTGTCTCAGCACTGTGTTGTAAAGACTCTACTCGCTGCTGCTTCACATAATTTTTTGCTTTTCTAGGAAGGTGGCAGCTTACCTCTGGTGTGTGGCCTGGTGAGCTGTCCTTATGGAGTGGATCTTGTTCTTGTCTTTCTTTCAGACAAAGAGCACTTAAAGGAGAAGGAGAAGTTAGAGATGGAACTGGCAGCTGTGCGTTCTGCCAATGAGGACCAGCGGAGGCACATTGAAATCCTCGACCAGGCCCTAAACAATGCACAAGCCAAGGTTATCAAGCTGGAAGAGGAGGTGAGGCATGGACAATATTTCTGTGCTCTGGGGATAGACACGGCTCATGGTTAGACCTTTCTTCATCCAAGTCCTGATTCTCTTCTACCCATAGGGTGTTAGGTCTTCCTGTTTCCCTTGCACTGGCCCTTTATAGAGAAAATGTGTTATTATACAATACTGAGCCAAAGAAGCAAACAAAGGAGACCACAGATGTGTCTAGAGCAGAGCCTTCAATATTTAACCAAGGACAAGATCAAATTCAACTAGCTGGTGGCTGAGGTAATGGTAGGATTTAACAGAAGTATTGAATAGAAGTCTGACTGCTCACTGGTCTGGGACTTTGATACAGATGTGTACTGTTAGTGCATCCCATTTCTTGCCGAATAATACCAGGAAGCTTTTGAAATGTGCACAGCAACACAGCAGTGCAGGGCTTGGTGACTTTGCATCTTTAAAAATCTGGCCGATCCAGCTAGAAGCAGACTGACCAGGATTTAGAGCTACAGGATTTATTTGAGTGCTGAAGAGAACCTCTCTGTGAGACCCAAAAAGTCCAGAACTCCAAGAGGCCTTTAAGCAATAATCGTATAAGCCTGATAATGAAAGTAGATATTCAGATAGGAAGAGAAACCCCAGGCACAGGGAGCTCTTTAAACTGACAGACAGAACAATACCTAGTAGGTGGAAGCTGAAACTAGGCAGATTCAAAGTGGAAATAATGCTTATTTTTAATTATAACTAAAAGTGACATTATCAGTTCTCCATTACTGGTGAAGAAAGTCTCAATTTATTATATTCCTTATTGACCTTCAAATCAGGATGTGTAGATCTAGTAACTATTTCAAAGTCTATGCATTCTAGCAGATCGGTCAAGACTGTCAAAACAGACCTTTTTGACCTTTTAGACCCCTAAAATCTCTGTCCCTGGGCCCAAAAGAGGGAGAATGTTTTATGGGAAGTAAAAGAAACATAATCTTTACTACATGAGTGGGGAGGGGAAGGCCATTGGTGAACCTCTACCTTAGCAGATTTGGTAGAGGTTCAGGCTCTGGCACAGACTGTTGGCGTGATCTTGGGAAGCTCTGTTCCCCTTCAGAGCCTCATTTTCCACCTGCACCCTCTTCAGGGCTGGCCAGGGGCTGGGGGGAATCCACAGGAGTGTACTGGGTGCACGGATTGCAAAGCATCTTGTGAGGAGCAGAGAAAGCCTTTCCCATATACCTGCAGTTAAATTAAGTGCCATTCGTTGTCTTGGAAAGATGAAGGGACAATTGACCTCAGTGATTTTTGGATGTTTTTTATTGGGGTATCTAATGATACCCCAATGACAGACCCCCTGTTAGGCTAACCAATGCTTACTTAGAGTCTGGAAGATTTAAGGTACTATATGTGAGTGCTGAAGGCATTGCTGGTTTGTACCTGACCATTGGCCCATTCTGACTCCCTGTTCAGAAACATATTGAAAACTCCATTTCCTTAGGTGGATGCACTCAGCAGCAAGAAGAGGATCACATTAAGTTTAACTCCTCCTTTGTTAGTTAGACTAAAGCCTGCTCACCATCCTGGTGTATTTGGGGCAGTCCCTTTCGGGTAGGTGCAGGAGCCAGCATATCTTTAATCTGTACCTAATTCACTTGACACTGTTTGGCTTAAAGGCAACCTGAGGTTTTCTATTGGCATTTCATTACAAAGGGCTGAATAAAGGAATGTTTTAGATGGCAACACCTGCTTCTACAATCATGGCATCATGCAGGGGATGAGAAGAAGTCATGTTTAGCTCGTGTCTGGTCCACAGACTGTCAGGTATTGGCAGGGAACATTGACTTGCTCAGTAGAGACTAGTGAAGGCAGAAGTATATACAGTGATTTCCAGGCAGGTGGTTCAAGAACCTACCTTATGCCTGCTGTGTTGTAGTAAATGTGTTTGCAGCCTTAGGGCTCTGAGAGCTTGGCAGTAGTCAGGTTTTAGTCTAGTCATCCAGCAGAATTATGCCTCTGCTGGATCCTAGATTGTGGACTGGTAGAGCTGAGGAGAGGTTAGATGTTCCCCTCTAGGGAGCTCCTAATCTGCCCAGGGCATGGCAGATGTTATGGAGGTGGTAACTTCCTGCCTGGGGCACTGGAGGTGTTACAGAGGTGGTAATCTCCTGCCTAGGGCATGGTAGATCTCAGAGGTGACATATATGAAAGTGATGCACTGGTATTTGCCAGAGTATATCCGAGTCCTCAGCCTGACAAACCCATGTTGATCTGGTACCTTTTAATTTCTGTTTTCGTTCTGGGGGCAGTTCAAATGAATTTTAGCCCAGCTGCTGTGTTTTAATTGTTCAAGGCAGTGTCAGGCAGGTTGGGTGAAGTGCAGTTCATCTGAGGCTGCCAGCATGTGCCCAAACTCCAGCACTTGCTTTCTTTTTTGTCCTGTTTCATGGCTGAATCAGAGCACCTTTTCAACAGTCTCCAGTGTTTCTGGATCTTAATTAGACACATGCAGAAGATAAGCTGCCATGTTAAACCTTCATTTTAAACCAGGGATTTTTACTATAATTGGGAATATATTGAAGAAAACACAGAATTCAGTCAAATAAAAATGATTGTTATTGTTAACAGAGCTCTAGCTCATGCACTGCTTTGTAAATCCACCCAGATTTCTTCTACCACCAGGATGTAATTAACAGTGTTTTAAATCAAGCCTTGAGAAATTAGCAGTAGCTACTAAGTTGAATTAACATAAGATAGTCTTCTGTGTAAATCTGCATTATCCTGAGTGCCTGCTGGGAGAAAGATTTAATTCAAAATGTGTAGGTAGTATTATCACCACATGTCATTTAGCGGACTGCTGCTGGAATCAGTATCTGTTCCATGCTTTGAACAGAAAACTGAATAATTGGAGAGGGCTCAGAAAGTAGCTGTACAATTTATTTGGGGTCCAGAAGCTGTTCTTTGCTGGGAAGAATTAAAGTGAAAAGTTGGCTGAGCTTTGGTCTGTGCACATGGACATGAATCACTGAATGGGTAAGATCAGAAGGGACCACAGTGGGTTGTCTGGTCCAGCCTCCCTGCTCAAGCAGGGTCATGCTAGAGCACATGGCACAGGATTGTGTCCAGATGGTTCTTGATTATCTGCAGTGAGAGGGAGTCTCCACAACTACTTTGATCAGTCTGTTCCACATAGTAAAGGACCCCCAGCTCCTTCTCTGCAGAGCTGCTTTCCAGCAGGTCGGCCCCCACCCTGTACTGGACTATGGCATTATTCCTCCCCAGGTGCAGGGCTCTGCATTTGCCCCTGTTGAATTTCAGATGGTTCTTCTCTGCCCATCTCTCCAATCTGTTGAGGTCCTTCTGAAGGGCTGCACAGCCCTCTGGGGTATCAGCAACTCCTCCCAACTCTGTATCTGCAGGGAACTTGCTGAGGAGGCATCTACCCTTTCACCCAAGTCATTGATTAATAGGTTAAACAATGCTGGGCCCAATATTGAACTTTGGGGGACGCCACTAGTGACAAGCCTCCAACCAGACCCTGTGCCGCCCTCTGGGATCTGCTGTTCAGCCAATTCTGAATCTTCCTCGCTGTCCGCTCTCATATCCACTACTCTCCCTTCATCCATCCAGGGACGGATGAGGAAGGGATTGCTGTCAGATTAAACATTGCTATTTAACGTAAAAGGAAATAATGAGATGCAGTATTTGAAGGCTGAAACTGAGCAAATCAGGCTGGAAATAAAGAGTTAAGAGTAATTAACACTGAAACAATCTACTTAGAGTGATAGTGGTTTCTCCATCTCTTGCAGTCTTTCATTCAAATCTCATATCTATAGAATTTGGTTGTTCAAACTGGAGTTATGTTTCTAGCACAGATATTTTTCCAAGACCCACTCATCTTTACTCAGATTTATTTGCTTGGATCATCCCATTTTAGCCTTAGCTCTTCTTTATCTTTATTTTCCTAATCCCCAGGACAAGGGCAGTGTTCAGGCAAGTTTGCTGATCTAGTGAAGAAGTGAATTGTTTAATTAAATGCTTCTTGCTCTAGTAGATCACAGTTTGGAAATAGAACAAGAAGTAATTTGCTTAAATTGCATAAGAGAAAGCTAGATTAGGCATTAGGGTAGAAGTTTTCTGGCAGTAAAGGAAAATAAGCTGTGAAGTAGTTTACAGGGATAGGTTGTGTATTTCCTACCCCGGGTGATTTTGTAAACAGCTTATACAGATACATGCCAGGTTTTATGTACAGTTGATCCTGCCATGCAGTGGCAGGATGGATTGGTACCTCTCCAGGTGCCATCCAGTTTTGGGTTTTTTTGGAGTCTGTGTGTCTGTGAGGTGTTGGAGCTTAAGGTCACATGTCTCTGATTGTAGTCTCCCCTCCCTTAGGGATCCATGCTTCACTGGCAACCCAAATTAATTTGAATTACAACATTTTGTACTTTGCATTTTAAATGCATGGGTGATTTTTTTTTTTTTTTGCTTATAAATCTACATGCAGAATAGAAAAGTCAGAATTGGCTCTAAATCCCTATAAACTTATGAATGTGAGAACTGTCTTGTTGAACATCTCCTGCAAAATTGTTTTTGTAGGCGGGGGACACGTGAGCATCGCCTCACCCACGAGGGCAGAGGTGTGTGAGTGTATGAACCCTAGGGCTTAGGGGGCTGCTCCAAAGCCAAGTTGTGGCTGCCGTGATACAGGTGAACTCTGCAGCATTTGGCAGAATGTGGGAGAGCAGATGAGGTGTGCTGCCAAAGAGAGACCGTGGGGGAGCTCCCTAACCCTCTCTGATCCATGCTGGTCTGGCTGGAGGTGACACAAACACCTTCCTACTGCCAAAATAGCACATTCAGCAAGAAGCCTCTGCTGTGTGGGTCTTGCCAAGTCGTGAGCTCCTGAGGAATGCAGTCTTCATGCTGCTGCCAGAGACTAGTGGGGATTATAATCTCATTAATTTTCATGGAAAGCCCAGGGAGCTGTAAGCATTAGCCTAGATTGCAGCAGGGCTAAGGAGGTCACTCCGCCAGTTCTGGTGCCACTTGTTAGGGAGGTTTGTTTAGACCAAGCTATGCTTTTGCTGTGAGCAAACCTGTATTTCACTTCACCTGTGACATGGATGGATTTAGGGTGAGAGAAGAGGAATTCATACCCCTTTCTGAGGTATGCTGCTTGAGCAATCTCTGACTGTAAAACCCTGCATTGCAAAATCCTTGTGTCATGTTTAGCCCTTCAGTAATTGCATTGTAGACGTAAAGAGGGCCTGACTTTCTCTGCCAGGACATCCTATCTCCAGATCAGCATGGACAAGCCTGTGAGCAGGATAGAGTAGGTGGAGCACTTCTGGCTGCTGGCACTATGCTTGTTCCACCTGTGTTGAGCAAATGCGCAGGAGTGGAAAAAGAACCCCTCTGTTTGGGTGCGGGCAGTGTGCTGAGTGTCACCAGTCAATAAAACCCACGGGGATTCCTCTTAACTGGGTTCAGCCTGTGTGTTTCCATAAAGAATATCCACCAGCATGACAGCTCTTGCTTAGAAATGGCCAGAGGGGTTCCATCGTTTGCAGATCCCCGGTGGGTGGAAGATCTGGGCAGCATTCCTTCCGAGAAGGGTAGATATGCCCCAGCAATGCCTGCTGTGCACATTCCCTGCCCGTCAAACAGGCACCATCCTTTCCCTAGAGAAACTCTTGGAAACCAATGACCAAAGCCATGCTCGAGCCCGGTGCATGCCTGCAAGTGCACAAGGGTCCCAGTGGCCTAGGGTGGGGTATAGTGCCATTCAGACTGCTGACCCACTGTATCCCACAGCTGCGCAGGAAGCAGGCCTATGTGGAGAAGGTGGAAAAGCTGCAGCAGGCACTGACACAGCTGCAGGCGGCCTGCGAGAAGAGGGAGCAGATGGAGCGGCGGCTGCGCACGCGCCTGGAGCGAGAGCTGGACTCGCTGAGGATGCAGCAGGTGAGAACAGGGTGATATGGGCAGGACCCCAGCATGGGGCCTTTGGTGTTGATTTTAACAGAGATAGTCACTTGCAGCCCTGCCAGGTGTCACCTTCCTTTTGGATTCAGGTTGTTGCGCTTTCCTCCTAAACCATTCCTTTAGATAGGGTCCTGGATCGTTGGAAGTGTTCAAAGTCATGTTGGGTGGGACTTTGAGCTTGTGAGGTTTTCCCTGCTCATGACAGGAGGGCTGGATTTAGATGATCTTTGAGAGTCCTTTCCAACCCAATCCACTGTATGATTCTTATTCCTGATCTTCAGCAGAGGATGTGGCCGTTCTTCTATGGGGCTCTGGACATAGTTGAGCCCTGCCTGCTGCTGGGCTGGGATGTCCTGGCTCCCCGGCCCAAGGGCAGGCAGGGGAAAATGTCCTTCCAGGTTTCTCTCTCTAGCAATGACAGATTGTGCAAAAATCAGCTCCACACAGAAGGAGGAGAGGAAAGGTGCGGTACACGTGAGATTGACCCCAAAAATTTTAGCTGGTGTTTCATTGAAAAGGCAAGATGGGATGGTGTGAGATCTGGTATGAGCAAGATCTAGGCCTGTATTTGTTCTGTGCAAAGCTTGATGTATGTGGTTCACAGAAACCTCAACCCTTGACAGATCTGGAGCCAAGTGATGTCATCACAAGTGATGTCATCTTCAGACAATAAATTATTTATATATCAGTTCAGTCCCGAATGGGCTAGGAATGTAGATTTGCATTTCTGTGTGTCCTCTTGTTTTTTGGCAGCCCTGTGTCCTTAGAGGGGTATTGTTGTGCTTGTATTTTATGCACAGTTATTCCTTTGTTATGACACCTTCATCCTCTAGTCCCGAAGTACAGTTCTCTCTGAAAAGGAAAGAAGTAAAGCATGAGGAGGTTTCAGGGAGAATTTACAGGCTGCAGCCTGCACCAAGTGCCAAATACATGGGCACTGGCTCTGGAAGAGAGTGAGCAGATAGGCTAAATGTATCGAACTATGGCTTGGGGAATAACCAACAACATAAGCAAAGCATGATGCTCCTGGAACTCTTGAAGGGTTCACTCGTATCTGTCATCGCACGCATCTGCTACGATAACCTTTGCTTATTTATAAGCCATTAGTGGACACCAAAGCAGCTGTTACACAGAGCTTGTGCTGCCAGAAAGCAGAGGGGCTGATCCTGCTGGCAGGATGCCATTGGGAAATAGCTCTACGGTCAGGGTCAGTGGCAGTGGTTTGCAGAGCTGTGAGGTGGCCAGACTTGAGAGCATGCCCTTCCTTCCGGCAGCCCCAGGGCAGGGCAGGTCCCCCAGCACCTTTCCCAAGGTATCACTCTACTGCTGCTCCCTGCAGACCCTTCTCATTCATCTTGGCTCTTCCTTGTTGCCACAGAAGTGTGTTAAGTCTTTCTTGCCCAGTCCACCACGGGCTTGGTGTTCAACTCTTCTCAGCTCCCCCTCTCTTCCAGTTTAACAGAGGAATGACATGCTAATGCCATTTGAGAAAAATACAACTAAAATTCAAGTGAAGATAAAACTAGAGTTAAGAAAGTCTGGGGTTCAGAGACAAATTGATGTATTAAGTAACAGGCATGAACTGTTGCTGAAGTCCTTGTCTTGGGAGTTCAGGCTATGTGTGTTCATTTTGGCAGAAAATTCCTCTGTAACTTAGAGATTGTTTAATTTTTAAAATTTTTTGGCACTGTAATTAGCAGTTGGCTTTTGGGTTGACATAGTTTTCCAATGCCAACACCCATTCCATCTAGCAAGTTTTAAGAGGAAGGATACTCTTAACTTGTCTCGTCTATCAGCTTTGAGAGAAAACTTTGGGGAATTTTTACTGTTGTTATCCATACTGTTTGTTTATGAGCTGCAATGCTGCAGAGAATCGTGTGGCATCAAAATACCTCAGCTTTTTGCTTCACAGCTGTCTTCTCTGAGTTATCGAAATTATAGCTACTGAAACGTTTTCTCATTGTAGAGGAAAAAAAAGGAGATTTTCTTTTGTCGTTTTTTACCAGAGTCAGCAGAAGGGACACAGTACACAAGGAGACAATGACCCAGAATCCCTTCTGTCCCTGGCTTTGTGGTAGCTGAGTCCAAATGGCAAATCTTCCTTGTCACTGATGCCCAAATTGGGACCCATGAAAAAATTTTTTCAGTCATCATTGCAGGCTCAGTGTGCAGAGCTGGCAGATGTTTTGACTCAGAAGATGGAAAGCACCAGTGATGTCCCAAGATACCATTTGTAGATCAGGACCACACTTCCAAAATAGTACCTTCCTGCCGGAGATTTGACAGTATTTTTGTAGGAGCAGAGTCACAGCCGTTGTTCCCAAGGGCTGCTCCATATTGCATTTCTGGAAAGCATCTTCCAAACATGCTGTTACTGCACCAGAGGAAAAGGCTGCAACTCTTCCCTGTTATCTCTAGTTTCAATGTTACTGCTTTGCCAGTGGAACTTCAAAGTGTAGCATGAATGAGAAGCCAGTGCTCCTGGACATGGTTTCCTCTTTAGCACAATACTGTTCACCATGGAGTTTAACAAATCTCTTGCATTTTTTTATTTAAAAATTAATTTGTTTCTGCTGAGTTCTCTCAGAGCTTCATGCCTCTACCATCAGTGTGCATCCCTCTACTGAACCAAGGACTGGATCTCCATCCGTTTCCACTCTCTATCAGCAGTGAGAGGAGCTCAGGGTAGCTGCCCGTGCTGCTTTGGTGACTTAATTAGATGCTGTAACTGGGTGGAATAAATCCTGCCTGGACAAGCACTTTTCTTGCAGCATAGATGGAAAGAGTTAGATGCCCATTGCTGCTTGTCAGCATCCTGTGGGAGCCACCCCACAGCGCCTGAGGCACTGCCCCTCTAGTTAGAATGTTAGCTGTTACACCACAGAAAGCATCCCCTGAGGGCATGAGAGAACTAATGTGCCAGAAGAGACAAGCTTAAATGCATGTCTGGGATATTTTCCCAGCTGCTGTTTTAAACAGGGTACCACGCAACTAGGTCACAAGGTGCTTTTTTTTCCGCTTTAATATATAAACCCTCTGGAAATAACTGCCTGTCTGTACTAAGTGCTGCCCTGCCATGGGCATGAAGTCCCAGCAAGAAGAATACCTTTTAAAGCTTCATTGCTTCTTTTCCTACTTTTTCCCTTGGCTTTGGGTATCCCAGGAAATCTCTGCACATCCCGGCTAGCAGCCAAATCCCTGCTTCTGTCAGCATGGTCTGGGGAAGCATGTGCTAGGGTTGCACGTATAGTCAACTCTCCTGTTCTCCTGCAAGCTAAAGGGTTTAGCCTGGGGTTTCCACCTGCCCCTGTCAGAAGACATGGGAATGTCTTTGTATGTGCCAGAAAACTGAGGAAAAAAGGGTCAGCAGCTCCCATGCTTGTCAGGGCATGAATATCTGTCGCTGTTTCCACTGGCAGAGGCAGGGCAGCTACCAGGCAAGCAGCCTTCCGGAGCTTAATGCCCCAGCCCTCATGGAGCTGGTGCGGGAGAAGGAGGAGAGGATCCTGGCCTTGGAAGCTGACATGACCAAGTGGGAGCAGAAATATCTGGAGGAGAGTACAATCCGGCACTTTGCCATGAATGCTGCAGCCACAGCTGCAACAGAGAGGTAAGATGCCCTTGCTGCAAGCAGGCAGCTCTGTTCATCCAAGCATGGGGAAATAATACAAAATGGGCTTGTTAAGGCTGGATGTTGCTTGCCTTTCCCTGATGAATCACACTGCCAGGGTTAATGTGCTTTTCCAGGGTGTCATGCAAGTGAAATACCAATAATAGTTGGTTAAGACAGGATTTATCCTTCTGACCAGGTCCAAAAGTTTATCAAATCTAGGCATCAGATTCAAGCAGTGGCATCTGGCAGTCTGAAGCTGCCAAATTACACAGCACAGGTAAGGCAGCTCCTCCCAGCACACCGGTGGAGTAAGCAGGGACTTGGTATATCACTGCACCCATCCCATGGCCTACAACAAGGTTGTTTGACCTAGTTTTAAAAACCTGTAATAAGGGAAATTTTGTTGGCTGAATCCCCTTTTTCACCACTTCATTAATCTTCAAACTAAAATGTTTTTCCTGATAGCTAAGCTAAACTTCTTTACTTGCAAATTACTTCCATTGATTCTTGTTCTTCCCAGGCATGCAGGATAAACAGCAGAACACTCTTGATGTTCAAACAGCCTTGTAAATATCGGAAGACAGATATTCCCTGTTTTACCTTCCCTGGTCTGAGCTAACTTCCTTCAGCCATTCCTGACATGTCCTAGTGTAAACCCTTTCCCATTCACATTGCATATGTCTGGACTATTTGTCTCCAATTTGTCTGTGTCAAAGCGTGGTGGCCAAAATTAGGAAAGGCAGTGAGACTTCCCAGCCATCAGGAGGATGGGATAATTAACTTCTCACCCCAGTTTCTTAGGAACCAAGTCCCCAGAAAACATCCTAAAATGAGTTTTCCCTTTGAAATGCGTTTAGATGTTTGACTCAGGATGGACTTTTCTTTTGCACTCCAGTCTAGGCAGCAATTCCTGTGCTGTTTTTCAACTTCCAAAGTGTGGAGCTTTGTTACTGGTTCATGATGTAGTCTTGTTGACTTGGGATCTGGTGAGTGGGTTCCTCTGATGTCTGACCCTATCTGTGTGGATGGCTGTTAGCCCTGTGTGGGTCACCCATGACTCCAGCACGCTCTCTGTTTCTTTAACTCAGTTAAATTAATGGCATTAATGACCCAGCCCAAGCCAAGAGTAGCCGACAGGATGCCCCGATGCCAGGTAGCCATCTGCTCGACAGGCAACCATCGCTAGCTTGCTCTTTGAACATGGATTTGGAGTTTTCTTTGCAAGTTTCAATCTCACTTGCAAAAGCCACTGTCACAGCCTGTCTCACTGCGGTGAACCTCTTTCCCAGGGATGCTTCAGCCCCGAGCCACTCACACAATGGCAGCTATGGTGAGACAGCGCTGGAGGTGCGGGGCTGGCAGGAGGAGGAGGAGATCGTGCAAGCCAACCGCCGTTGCCAGGACATGGAGTACACGTAAGGGATGCTGTGTTGCGGTGGTGGGGCTGGGTTCTGATAAACCAGGATGCCCTTCTGTTCCTTCCTACATGCCTGGAAAGGATGGACTTGGCTTCACTTTGACTTCGTTTTGCTCTTTGGCATTCAAACAGGGATTAAAGAGTTGTTGTCATTACATAGCTTCCTCCCTACCTTCCTGTGGCAAACCCAACATTTTTACAAAACAGAGGCTGTTCCACTATTAAAAGTAGTCTGTCATGCAAGGACACAAATTTGCAGACACTTTTATAAGAAAGGTGTATTTGTTGCTTGCAGAAGATACCTGTGATTGTTTTTACTGGGTTTGGGTTTTGTTTTTCACTCACAGATGCAAGCTACTCCTGCTTCCAGGGAAGTAGTGGAGTTTTGCCACTGGCTTCATAAATATAGATAAGCATCTTGTGTTTACATTGCTAATTAAACGTGATGATGAGAACGAATGCTTTCACTGCTTCACAAAATGCACCTGCATTGTACTGTATATTGTACATCACGTTCAGGCTAGTCATTTGACAGTCACAGTGTAGAAATTTTTGAAAAATACAGTTTTGTAGTTGTTCAGTATGATTTGGTGTTGATCATTCCTGGAGAAGAGTTCAGATAATCCCGTTTTTTTAGTGATTTGAGAGTCTTCAGGGTCTGTATGAGAGAAGTAGTGAGCTTTGCTCAGCTCTGAACGCCATGTGCTGATTGTTTCTGCAGCAGTGAGGGAGAAGGAAGAGCCCAGACCACCTCTTAGAGAAACTGAAAGGAACCTTTCCACTCACTTCAGCGGGTCTTTGCTCCAGCTGACAATCCTGACAGACCTGAATCCTGGGGTTAACTCAGTCTGCCAAAGCATAGTTTCCAGATTTGGCCCTGATGTATTACAGAGGTGAAAATTGCCTATGTGTTTGTATTGTGAACGTAGCAATGTGCAGCCTGCTCAGGATACTGCCCACTGCTCCTGCTGGGTTAGTAAAACCATAGCATAGATGGGTTCAGTTAACCTTGCAAAAAAGTTTCTGCTTAATAGCTAGAAATGCTGTCTGTTTTGAGGTGCATGGTTATCTGCGGAGGAACTGCCGAGAGCTGCCTTGTCTAAGTATCTCAGAACTGGAGAGGACAGAGCAGCAGGGCATCTGGTTGGGGATCTCCGTGCTGCCCCTGGGTGTGGAGACCTGCCCATATAAATGTTTTTTCCATTCCTGTAAGCAGAGCATTCATATTTTGGCAGAATAAAGAATCTCCATGCCAAAATAATTGAGAAGGATGCCATGATCAAGGTCCTTCAGCAGCGGTCACGAAAGGACCCTGGGAAAGCTGACAGCTCCAGCTTGCGACCGGCTCGGTCCGTGCCCTCCATCGCTGCTGCTACAGGTGTGCATTCGCGCCAGACCTCTCTCACCAGCAACCAGATAGCTGAGGAGAGGAAGGAAGAAAAGCTCTGGAAGGGAAGCATAGGTGAGTTCAGCTTTTGTTTAAGCTTTGGCTCATCCATCACTTCGTCATAATCCTTTTGCTTGAGCTTAGCAAAAGTGCCTTGGCATGCATTACCCTGACAGCTCATTTCCAGAGCACTTTGCATGGGCAGAATGTATGTCCTTGTGCTTAAGTCAAAAATCAGTCATTCTTTAACCTTGCATTGTCTTTTAATTACATTTTTAATTATATTAAATCATTCTGCACTGGTTATAGAAGCCATAGTTGAGGGAAGTCCTCCCAGATACAAGCACATAATGTTTGCAGCTTTATGGGAGTAAATAACAAATTTGGGCTAGAAATAAAGTTAATCAATCAAGAGGGTGAGCATCCCTTTGGATAGGACAGCATGATGTGATGTGGCAGATAACTGGGAAAATCAATGTAGGACTACCCATTATTTGGGGCCACCTAGGATGGGGGTGTGCAGGTGTGCAAGGCTGTGTCAGGAGTAAGTGCCACTAGGATGGGTGTGCACAAGGGGAGGCAGGGAGGAGAAGCTGCTTTCAAAAAGCTTTTTTGTAGGAAAGTACCATATGGATGCCAGAAGAAGCAGCATCAAGGGGAAAAGCTAAGCCAAAGTAAATGAGTGGAGACATACCCATGTCTTGTAGCTTCAGGGGGACAGTACATACATTTGAGCCAGGATGTGACTGACCTCTATGTACTTTCAGGGCTGCTCTTGGGAAAGGAACACCATGACCACCCATCAGGCCCCTCACTGCCTCCTCCTCTGCCCTCCTTGTCTTGCATGCCCATCCCAGTACCGGCAGCCTCCCACGTGAAGACAGGCAGCAAAGACAGCAGCACCCAGACGGACAAAACTGCTGAGCTCTTCTGGCCCGCCACTGCCTCCTTCCCCGGCCGGGGACGCCTGGGTACCACCCCATCACACAGCCCAGCCCTACGGCCCCTGGGGACACGAGTGGCCAGTGAGAAACTGGGTGAGCACTGCCCAGATCCATTTGTCGGTGCAAAATTTCAGCACCCCTGGGGCTATCAGCAATCCCCAGATACATGTCCGTTTTAATGGGGGGAAGGTGTGTGTATGTGATCCTGCCACAGTTTGTAAGGTGCGGTGGAGGTTTCTTCAAGGAAACGAAAGTTGTTGAGAGAGCTTTCTGAGGCTGCCCAGAGTGGCTTTGCAGAGCTTTGTGCTCAGCAGCTTCTGTAGAGCGTCGTTTACCTGTGGTAGGCAGAGTTTGCAATTATTCATGCTGCCAGATATAAAATTGTGGAGTTTCACACCATAAAAACGCTCCACACCTGCTCCCATACTCAGATTCTTCTCTTTGTTTTCAACTGAAACCATGGTTAGTTAAAGCACTATTTTCTCCCTCATTTTTAAAGCAAAGCTGGAGGAAATAGTAAGGAGAAAGTGGAGATCTTTTTTTTAGGGAGGATGAAGAAGTACAATTTAAATTATTTTTGAAAGGTGGAAACTGCTGGTTTGCAGCCCTAGCGAAGGGCACATTATTTTGAAAAAGCCTGTTTCTTACACATTCATCTCCTCTCAAAAGCAAGCTTTCCTTCTAAAACCATGCTGTGTATCATTAAAAGGGCTGACTGTCACAGATTTAGATGATCTTTAGTGTCCCTTCCAAACCAGACTATTCTATGATTTTAGCTAATGAGGTTCTTTGGTCTCTATCTCTTAAATACCATCTTTGTGCCTGTCCTTGGGGTCTGTGCACCCTGACACACCTGCTGTCATTGTATGGGGAATTCAGCATCACACATTCTTAGTGTCCTGAACAAATTTGGCTTTCAGTACGTAGGATGTACAGGTAGTACATGCCCCACCTTCAAGGAATGGGCTGATATTTGCTTTGAGCAATTTGCCATTGAATTTGGGCTGAAGACCAACTTTCCCTTCTTTCCATTACAGAGAACTCCAGCCATGGGAAGCTGCCTGACAGCAAAGGCAGAGTGAGCAGCCTGCTCCACAAGCCGGAGTTTCCAGATACAGACATGATGGAAGTCCTCATCTGAGCAGAGGACAGCATCTCTGGGGTTTTGTGTGTGTACAGCCAGGCCCAAGATGGTCCTCGGTGTGCCAGCCTTGAAAACTAACCCTGAGAGTGTGAAAAAAGATGGAGTTTATGTCCAAATTGAAGCTACAGTCTGATATGTTGAGACTTTTGACCAGGCGAGAAGTCAAGAACACTAAAGAGGAGCAGTGAAATGAACGTCTGGGATTTTCTGAACAGAAAGAGTCATTGAAAATGGAGAGTGATTTGAGAAGGGGATTGTTGAGGAAAAAGGAAATTGTGTTGTCTGGTGTAAACAGAAAGTAGTGAAGTTACAGACTGGTTGCACGCTGCCGTTCTGTTTTCCTGCCCCTGCAACCAGGACAGGAAGTGAAATCCTGTCTCTTTGGAGGCCAGAGAGAGTTTCTGAGTAATCCAGGGAAAACTTGCATCTTCCTCAGTATCAATGCATTTCTCAAAAGTTTCAGTCTCAAAAATTTCACTTCTTAATTTTTGTGAGTAATTGGTCTGTAGGTGTAAACGGCAAGTTCTTGTAAGCATTTGTTTGAAGTGGCATTGATGTGTTTTTCCTGGGCAGGCAGGTCAGGTGCCTCTTTCCTGGCTGGACAAGTGTTTCTCTTGGAGCTGAATTTACAGTACAAATATTCATGTCTTGCAACCTCAGAGCTTGCTGAGACTTCTTTTTTTGGTAGGAGCAGTTGTTGGCTGGAATTCTCCTGGTGGATGAATGTGGAAGAGGGAGGTGCGACCGTTCTGAAGCAAACCCTGTTGTAACCATAGGAAGGTTTCAAGAGGGAAAGTTGGAGGAGGATCCCAGCAGCTCCCTAAGGGGCTGTGCACTGTAAAGTTCCTTCAGTGGGGAGCTACATAGATGTGTTTGTAGAGGAGTTAAGCTGGGTTTGCATGTGAGATCGGAAGATACCTCTTTCTGGGCACTGATTCATAGTATTGGAAGAATCTGTGTGTTTGTGGTAAAAGCAAGATTTTTCCTTACTTTCAATGCTTATAGCCAAATCCTACCTTCCTTGAGCATACATACCTGCTGTTCAAGCTGATGTGGGACTGGACATTAGGGGTGCAGGAGTGGGCTGGGAAGGGTTTAACTGCAAAGCAGTACATGAGCATCATGTGTTTTCTGTGCTGAGCTGCAGGTTTTTTTCACTTTATTTTACCCAGGGTGGAACATTTCTCATTTTCAGCTTTGTCTCTAAATTCAGTAAGAGGCAGCTAAGTCACCCACTGTGTTACTTGTGGTTTCGTGCACTGCACATGCTGATAGGGAAATTTTCCTATGTGAGGCATTTCTATATTGGCTTTGCGGTTTCTGAGCCTTGTGGTGCACCATAATGACTTTAAGGAGAGCTTGGCTTTGGGAAAAAGAGCAGTGGGATCTAATGTGAAGCTGCCTAGAGTGGAAAAGTGATGCTAGAAGTAATTGTGCACTCAGGGCTGCCTCAAGGTCACCTCTTCCCGTAGGTAACAAATCAGAGCCGTTGTCTGTTGAGAACACCAGGCATTTTAAACTCTGCTTTCTCCAAAAACTGAAGTCCTTGTGAACTCAAAGCCTTCATGGGCCAGAGCCTTGTGCTCAATACTGCCTGGCTGATACCTTTTTTTTAAAAAGAATAAAATTGCTATGCTAAAGCTATGCACTTATTTTTGCGTGTCCCTAGAATTAGATGTATGTTGTTGTCACCCTGTTTCTGAGCTTTGCACTTGTTAAACATAGTTGTAGGTCAGTTGTGCAGGAAGCAAACTGTGTGTTTCAAGTATTAGCAGCTTTGCATTGTGAAACCAAAGGTATAAAACCCTTGGAAGATGTTACGCAGCTTAATATATGCCTTGTAAGATAATTTTATTTTTTTCTGTGAAGTTAATTTAAACGTTGTAATTGTTTGCATAAAAGCCGGGACTGCGCATGACATCACCACTGACCCACCTCCGTAACCCTTCCTCAGGTGTCTGTGGTAGGAGTGGGGCAGGAGAAAGACAAGTCAAGGGAATACAAGTAAAATGTTGGTGACTATTTAATTGCATCACTCTTTATCCAATAGTTAAGGATACCCAGGTGCTTGGATGTCCCTAAGTGTTTTGTTACCAGCTGTAATATTTCCTTTGCTGAAACTCTTTAGTAAGTTTTGTGCAGGCAGACAGTGAGGCGTCCAGGAGAAAGTGCTGGATCAGCATGGATCAGCTCTCAGTTATGTTTGGTAGTGGTTCAGCTCAATTTCTCCAAGTCAGCTAGAGTACAACACTCCTCCTTGTGGAGACCACAGTCTCTCCAGTTTCTGCTATCCAAAGCTGGCTTTACGCTTGATGCTGCCCCCGATTCATGGTCACATATAGGAAACTGTTAGAGACAGTGTGTAGGCAACTCTTGTTGTAGGCAACAGCTCAAATAAACCAAGAGGTTCATTCTCACCAATTGTGTTGAACTCAAAAGATGGTTGTTTTCCTGGAGGGAAGGTCTGGAGGACCAGCGTGTCCCCCTCTAGCCCAAGCACTAGCAGGACTTGCATGGAGTGCTACCGCCATATGTCAGTCCTGCTCAGCAGAGTGACGCAGCTCTGTTTGTGCTGGCTTTCCCAGTTCTTTGAACTCTTTTGTGTTTTTGGGAAACTGTGCTGTAGCCATTCCAGGTGATGTCAGTAGTAACTAGATGTAAAATACTGTCGTTTTTTTGTTGTTGTTGGTTGTATAGAGAAGTTTGTGTACAGTGTTGTACAGCTGGAGGGTTATTTGTACATAGGGGGGAAAACAAAGAAAGTTATGTGTCACCCCCAGCAAATGTTGATATCGTTGGTCAGCCAAAGATTTCTTATTCTTTGCTGTTTAAATTTGTGCCTTACTATTGTATATAATAAATGTATAAACATGTTTATTTTCTCACTTTTCCAGTGTGAATACATTCAGTCCTCCGGAAGAAAGAACTTTAGAATAACTCTTTAAGCTTTGCAAACAATGTGCTAAGACTAAGATGGGATACCTCAGGGACTTCTAAGGTTGCATCTTCTCCACTTTTCACAGTTGTTAATGAAAGGCCCCACAGCAGGTGACACCAGTAGGTGTATGTGGGCATGAAATCAGTGGGTCTCCAGGGCAGAGGATCAAGCTGTGATCCTTTTGGGAGCTTGCCCAAGTAAGAATAGCATGATTTTAGTGAGATCATCTTCACTGGAAGGAAATGAGAGTGGAAAATTAATGAGATACTTTGGTGAAAATCTGAATATTTTTTAGCCCTATGTTCTTGCTAAGCATAGAACTCCCACTGATTTTTTTGTATTTTGTTCTTGAGGGTCTGGGGCTTCTCTATCTGGCAGATGTTGGATCAGTGTGAGTGAGGTACCTAAATACCTTTTATATCTTGATGTTCTTGAATTATATACCGTCGTCAGCAAGGAATAAAGATCAGATCCCGTTTCATGTTGTGGTGCAGGCGAGGGGAATGCTCCAGCCTGGAGGAAATATTGTTCCTCTGTTTGTTTATGCAACTGGAATAAATGGGGGAAGGGCACAAAAGTTAGCCAAGTGTCTGGCTTTGAGTAAGGGAGGTTTGCTCAGCAGGCTCTCACATGCTCTTGAAAGTGTCTGTTAAAAAATTCCTGAATCAGGTCCCAGGGAGCTGCAGGCATGAAAGGCATGAATGCCACTAAGGGCCTCTCTCTCCTATGAGTTTTTCTCTGCCTGTCCCAACCTTCTCTCCCCAGATCCTTGCACTTGTTGAAAAAACCAACCTGTCCTAAGCAGGAGTGTGTCAGCAAAGATCCAGCAGTGTTGCAAAATTTTGAGGAGCAGTTTGCTTGACCCAAATCCCGGCACCACGTGTTCCCTGTGCAAGCACAGGTCAGTCTGTCCCATCTGATCACTCCATCTTCAAGACATGGCAGCTGGAAGTATTTCTTGTCCCAAGAACGAAAGTTTGGTGATTGTTGAGATTGTGGCTTTTCAACTTCCTTCAAGTCAAGATTTGACAGTAAAATTTGGCACATACCTTGTTTTTCAAGGCCATGGAAGAAAAGAAACAAACGGAGGCCAAACCAATATTAGGATGGGAAAAGACTCATGGCCGGCTGTGTTCAGGTGTAACAAGGAGGGGGCTTATTCCATTTTTGGGTTGTGTCTTCACCACAGATGCCAAAAAAAAAAGAATGTCACTGTAACACTGTCTGCAAGTTAAATACATTTTGCATATTAACGTCAGGAATAAACATGCAAATAAGCAAACTTCCAGAGTCAGTTTGTTTAAACATTAAAATCCATGATTCCAAAAGTAAGTAACAGACTTGCAACATGTAAGAAAAGAGCTCAGAAGAGCTAAAAATATTAGCAAGATTGTAATTTGGAAGTATTCAACAATCTACTCCCACCCAAAATGACAAGACCTTTTCAGGCTTCACTTGGATTCAGTGCACTGTGCAGCTGTGACATCTCTTCTGCGCTGGTGTGTTACCACATTCAGGGCTTTCTCCTCCCAAAGTTTGAGAGGGGCAAATGTACAAACAACACTGAGGTGCATTTTTGGGGAAAAGCTGTGATTTCTGGCATCTTTAAATACCTTCTGGGTCTGGACTTAAGGTACACTGCAGTGAAACATGGGTAAAGTTCAGATCTCACTCCCTGGCTGGAAGGATGCTGCCGGGTGTCTGCTTGTCATCAGGATCCCCGGTCTGGGTTCTGGATGCAACTCAACAAACCAGGCTGGTCTGAGCACCCCGCTGTGTTCCTCAACCACTCTGAGTCAGTTAAGTCAGCCTGAAGGTAGTAACCCCTCTTTCTGAAAACCAGAGTAAGTGGGGAAAACAGGGCACAAGGTCCACAGTGCAGTCCCACCTGAGAGAAGGATAAAACATGAGCAGCTGTCATCGTGCCACTGTGATTAATGTTCATCCAGACCTTAAGCTGCGGCTTCGAAGCCTTGTAAAACCAAATGCAAGTGCCCAGCATTCCTGAGCTATAAAAGGCTCAGGAATTCATTGACTCAAGGTATGAAGACCACAAGCTATTTTCTTTCACACCGACCATTTCAGCTTTAGATGAACAGAATATCTGTGTGCATATTTTCCAGAGTAACCCTGCATGCCCCTGCTGCAGTCCAGAACTCGTTCCTGTGCCAGTACACTCCAGTTTGACACAAAGCAGGGCAGCAATTAAGAGTTGAGACCTAGGTCCGTGTTGGCCCCCCATCCTGTGGGAGGCTGAGGACCTGCAGCAAAGTTTAGTGCTGAAAGGGAACCTTTTTTTCCCAGGTACCACATGATGAGGCAGCAATTGAGCTTTTGGCAAGCTGGATGGCAGTGCCACCACCTCTCGGGAGCTCATACCCACACCTGACCATTGTGATGGCTTCTCCAGCTGCTTGGTGGACTCTTTATCTCCTTCTTCATGGCTCCCTTGGTGCCTGCGTGCCCCGGGAGATTGCACAGTCCCCTGCAGAAGCAGAGTGGACAGCCAGTGACCCTTCAGGCATGTGAAGCTTCATGCTGGACATTCTGGGCTGAGAATGAAAACGGGACTGTCCTGGCAGCTGACATCCCTCCTCCAGTCTCTGATTTGGGACTTGATCAGCCCAGGTAGGAAAAATCCTGCTGGAAGGAAGCTCCAGGAGGGAGAAAGGTGTTGTAAGGTTTGAGGAGATGGAGGTCTTCTTGCTTGGCCGGTTACTTGGAACATATTTGAGACAACCCTTTTTGGTAGGCTTGCTATTAAAACTGCAATGTAATTTGGTGTGCAAAAAATTGCTGCTTGATGTAAATTCCATCTGAATTCATGGAAGGGACCTTAAAGACCACATGTAGTTCCAACACCCCTACCCTGGGCAGTGACACTTTCTATGAGACCGAGTTTCTCAAAGCCCCATCCAACCTGGCCTTGAAGATTTCCAGGAATGGGGCATCCACAACTTCTCTGGGCAGCCTGTGCCAGTATCTCACCACCCTCACAGTACAGAATTTCTTCCTTATGTCAAATCTAAACTTTTCCTCTTTAAAGCCGTTGCCCCTTGTCCCACCACTACATGCCCTTGTAAAAACTCCTTCTTTGGCTTTCTTGTAGCATCCATCTCTGAGCTCTGGCTTTCATTCTCTCTGTGCACATCCTACCCTGCTTCTCTGCTGCATGCTCTCACCCTGCTGCTTCCAACATCTTTTTTCAGCTCAACCCTGCCCAGAAACAGGCAGGGAAAGCCCAGGCAATCAGGTTCTCATGTGCCACCAGTTTTACTGTTCAATTTTAAGACTGAACAGCTTGAGAGGAAGGGGCTACCCTCATCTAGGTACTTGTACAGTTCCTTGCACAGTGGGGCCATGTGTGGTAGCCCCAAATCATACTCTCAAGCTGTAAATAAGGATATTTGTTGATGATGATTATTGTTATTGTCTGCGTGCCAGCTCTGTGCACCTCTGCTTTTAAAATGAAATAATTGTACATGTTTCCCAAGCCTAAATCTGGTGCACAAGTCAGAGCCCTTTCGCTTAAGGTGTTAAATAATGCCTTATCCCCACCACAGGGCTTTTTTTAGATGGATGAGCCTTTCTTTTCAGATGCAATGAGTGCCTTATCATGTTGCCTAGATGGCTGTGTGTGCTGGCTCTTCTGCCTGCAGGGCTCTGAAGCTTCACCTGACCCCAAGTAGGACTGCACCGCCAGCCTACATCATCCCTGTCCCCATCCAACACTAACAGGTCCCCGTGCCATTCTCCAGCAGCCATGTGCCTACTCGTGAGCAAAGCCGTCCCCTGTCAAGGTGTCTGCCCCTGTGCTGAAACAACGTGGCAGGCACTCTCTGCTGGCTCATCCTGCCTGCCCTTCTCTGGTGCTTAAACTGAGAAGGCTCTGGGGTGGGGGTTTTGGTCTGAAGGGTGAGTCCAGCATGCAATGCTGTTGCTAATACCAGGAGTATTATAATAACAGTAATTATAGTAACAGTGGTAGTAGATGAAAAGAGAGAGCAAGAGGAATAATGACAGACTACTAGGAACCTGATCTAGTTGAAGATGTCCCCTGTCATTGCGTGGGGGTTGGGCTAGATGGCCTTCAAAAGTCCATTGCAATCCAAATTATCCTATGATTTTATGATAAGGATATAAATAAAAAAAATAGGAATAGGAATCAGAACAAGAAAATAAAAACATGAATAGGAATAAGCATAATATAAATTTGGTTCATTACAGGGAACAAGAAAATTAAGAAGAGAAGAAGAAGGAGAAGAAGAAATCTGGTCACCTCTAGTGGCAGAAGAAAGTTCAAGTATGAAGAATTTGATTCTAGAGTGAGCTACATATTCATGCTAAAGGAAATTTTTCTGTTATCCCCCAGTGACCCCTGGCTGTAGCCAAGCCTGTTCAAATGCGGGCCTTTCCAGGTAAAAAGCTCAATCTAAGCACAGGGCTCTGAGCTTGCAGCGAGAAAATGGGATTGTGTGCTTGTGGGAGTTGGGTTTGCATTTGAAAACTAGTTTATTACGTAGCCCCTGGGTGCGAAAGTCCTCTTCGCATCATCGTCCAGTTGAACTGTTCAGACCCAGAATAACTACCACTGACCAGGTTCATTTCAGTTTCAGAGAGGAATTTCATACACCCCTTTAGAGCAAATATTTCCCAGCACTCGACAACCTTTACCCCACACGTCAGCTTTTTCCTTGGATCTTTCACCATTGGCAAGATTTTTCCCATTTGAAAAATGTGCTTGAAGTTCTAAGTAGAAGAGACTTTTCTGAACACAGGAACTGTCCCTCAGCTCTCTGGAGAGAGGAACGCCATTTCAAGGTCCCCTTCAGGACCAGCTCCAGAGTTGCACAGTGCTAAGCATTTTTTGGTGGGATATGCCCTGGGGTCCCAGAGGCCTTAGTAGTCCTTTGTTATCATCATGTGCAAAAATCATGACCCATAGCTAGAGCCTCCTGACCCCAGCTGAGCTGGCATGGAAGGGTGCTGCAGCCCCAGGACTGCTTGGGCACTGGCCAGCAGCTGGGAATCCCTTTGGCAATCTGCTCCTCATCCCACCAGCTCTGTGTGTCCCTTGTGAAGGATCATCAAGAAATGGAATCTGCACCCATCACTAAAGTAACTTATATGGACTATTTTGCTGGATGCTGCATGAGTCAAAGTTTTCCCTTGGCAAAGCACCATAGAAAGAGGGAGAATTGGCAGGAACATGCATCACTGTGCATTGTTTGTTGGGCAGTGTAGGACGTTCCCAAGGTGAGCACTGCCAGGTAAGAAACCAGATGAAACCTGTACAATGGTACAGGACCTAAGAATAGTAAATGAGATTATTAAACGAAGGCATCCTGCGGTCCCAGATCCTTATACCTTGAACCAGGTTCCCTCCTCACATCGCTGCTGTTCAGCACTTGATTTAAAGTATGCTTTCCGCAGATGCCCACTTAAAAAGGATAGTAAAGAGTATTTTGCCTTTGAGTGGGAACAAGAGGAAGAAGGGAAAATGGTAAAGCAACAATTGACATGGATGATCCTTCAGCAGGGATGCACAGAGGTACCAGTCTTATTCAGGAAAGCCTTACAAAAAATGTTGAAAGACTTTACTCCATGCATAGGGATTAAGTTATTGCAGTATGTGAATGACTTGCTCCTATCAGGAAAACAAGTGAAAGTGGTAGAAGAAGCAAATGTGAAATTGCTTAATTTTCTAGCTAAAAAGGGGCTTTAAGTATCAGAAAAGAAAGCACAAATGGTGGAAAAAAGGTTAAATATTTGGGACATACTTTGACTGCAGGCTCGTGATGTATTGACCAAGAGAGGATCCAGGGAATTTTAGAAGTACCATTACCTAGGACTAAAAAGGAGCTGTGACAATTTTTAGGACTAATAGGATATTGCAGGACCTGGATTGAGGATTTTTCTCTTTTAGCCAGACCCTTGGATGACCTTTAAACACAAGACAGCCCCAGTGTTGTGATATGGACACCAGAAGGAAAGCAGAGTTTTTAAGGGTTAAAAAGCATACTGAGGATCCAGCCCTAGCCCTTCCAGATTGGTAAAAAAATACTGAATTCTCTATGGGTGTTTGTCCTGGGTTACAATGTAAGATGTACCAGTAGTATGTATTCTATTATCATCTTCACAAGCTCTTAAAGCAGGTGGGGCAGTATTCGTTATCTCCTACCATATCTCATCCTTGGTAACAGAGCTATCTCTCTTTAATGGACAATCAAGGACACACCCCATGACTCGCAGAATTACATCAGCCCATTGTGAGATGCTCCGCCCGGGGGGAGGAGCTAAGCATTCCCACTTGGATATTACCTGGGGTTTGGAACAGCACGAACAGCCTTTACCCACTGGAATCCCAGAGGATGAGAGCTACCACTGGGCCTTCAGGTGAAGACCAGACCCCTTTTCTACAGTATCACCGCTTCAACAGGACCACTTCATCTGGACTGCTACCACGACCCTGACTAACAGGGTGTCAGGTTGTATCCCAACTCTGTCAGTGTTCTTATTTTAATTTTCCTATAAAATTATAATTCTGACTTGCAATCTCCCACTGGTTTGTTTTCAAACTAATACAAAGTTAAACAGGGCCATGCCAAAGGAATTCTAGTGCAAGAATGCTGGGATACTCAAAGACCGGTGACCTATTTGTCTAAAATGTTAGACCTAGGGACAAGGGGGTGGCCCCATTGTTTGCAAAACTGTGCAGCCATTACTTTAATGGTACCTGAGGCCTGAAAACTGATGGCAGGAGACTCTCTTATTCTTGGAATCTTGCATAAAATTAAGGCTTTGTTAACCAAAAGAGTCTCTAAATGGATGACTAGTGCTTGGTTATTACAGTATGAAACTTGTTCAATGGAACAGGAAGATTAAGAATTAGGAAGCAGGGAAGGGTTAAACCCAGCATCCCATTTAACTGGTCCCAAGGGAGGAGACCTGAAGGAAATTTATGACTGTATTCAGGTAATAAATATATCTGCATATCCCAAGGGAATATTCAGTCTTCCTCCTTTGAATTAATGTTTGTGATTCCTTATCCTGTTAATTCTCAACCTAGAAAGGAGGTGGAGTTAAGTGAAAACAGTATGTGGTCAGAATACTATCTCTCATGAAATTGTTTCTACAGGAAGCTCAGTTAGCACATTGGACTTTGCTGTTCGTAACATTCATCCGGGAGATTGGGTCCTACCTGAGGAGTAGAAAGAAGCAACACTGATGGAAAAGTGGTGCAGGCCATACCAAGTGTTACTGACCACAAAAACAGCAGTCAAAACAGCTGAGCACAGGTAATCCTATCATACTCAGGTCAAGGTCTCTAAAGGCCCAGAGATTTGGAATTCTCAGCTAGAGGAAAAAGGTGGGAGACCTTGGCTAAATTTATGCACTAGTGGAACACAGCAGTAGCTCCAGATCACCTACAAGGACTTTGAGTGACTGGTGGACTAATACAAAGTGTCGTTGTTTCTAAGTTGTTTCTCAGGATTTATTTGTCACACCTGCTGCAGAGGCCAGATGTGGAAAGGTTGGCAGGGGGTGCGTCAAATGTTATTCTTTTTACTTGTGCAGTAATAGTTTTTGTTTGATACCATACCAGGAAGAAACAGTCAAGTTATGGTAACTGAAGTTTGTAAAGATAAAAGGAGAGTTAAGAAGAGGAGGGATTGATAGGAGAAGGAGGTGTTAGTGTCTTCACAAACAACTCGGTCTGAAAGAACCATTCATGTTCTGGAAGAATGGATGTGGGGGTCTTCATGAACGCCAAGTGGTGCGAGTTTGTTGCAGAACCAAGCACAGCTTGAACTTCTGAACTTTAGGGTAAAATGCGTGGGCTTAAAGCTAATTTTAATGCTCATACAAAGCATGATGGGAGGGGCTGGTGGGGGGTACAAGTTCAAGGGGGAATATGTAGTAGGTGGTTTGGGAAGGGGGTACTTTCCTAGAAACTAAACCAATGGGGAAAGGAGGAGGTAACCATGCAGCTGAGAATATAGGTCCGAAGAAGGTTGCATCCTCCAAAAGCTCGAGAGAGATCCCAGAGAGGTATGGCCTGGTGGACTCTCTTTTAACTAGAATAAATTTGGTTCTTGCATGAAAAGAAATGAAATGAGGAATCAAGGAATAAAATTAAATGAAAGATAGGAAAGGAAATATAATGACATGAAATGAAATTGCAAAAACCAAAAATACTGAAATGAAGTGAAAAAAATTAAATGGAATGGAATGAAATTAAGTGCAGTGAAATGAACCGAAACTCAATGAAATTATAATCATTGAAATCTTGAGATTTAATTTCCTTTCATTAAATGAGAAATCAAGGAATCAAGTGAAATGAAAAGACAAGAAAAGAAATATAATGACATGAAATGAAATTGAAAAAAGTTGAATTATTGAAATGGAATGGGGAAAAATGAAGTCCAGTGAAATGAACTGAAACTTCACTAAATGATTTTCATTGAAATCTCAAGATTACATTTCCTTTCATCAAATGAAGAAAACAAGGAATGAAGTAAAATGAAACTGCAAAAATCAAAGATTCTGCAATGAAGTGAAAACAATGAAATGGAATGGGAAGAAAGGAAGTACCTCGAAATCAGCTTCATGAAATGACATTCATTGAAATCTCGAGATTTCATTTCCTTTCATCTGATGAAGAATTTTTATGTCATGAAAGGAAACGAAGTGAGAAAACAAGGAATGAAGTGAAATGAAAAGACAGCAAAAAAAATAAAAGGATATGAAATGAAAGTGCAAAACCCAAAAATTTTGAAATTACTGGAAAACAATGAAATGGAAAGGAAGGAAAGGATGTGCCTCCAAATGAGCTTGAAATTTCATTGAATGATTTTCATCAAAATCTTGAGATTAGTTTCCTTTCATGACGTGAATTTTTATTACATGAAAGGAAATGAAATGAGAAAACAAGGAATCAAGCGAAATGAAATTGCAAAAATTGAAAATTCTGCAATAAAGAGAAAACAATGAAATGCAATGGGAAGAAAGCAAGTGCCTCAAAATGAGCTGAAACATAAAATTATATTCATTGAAATCTTGAGATTTCATTGCCTTTCATGACATGATTTTCATCACAGCAGGTGTTGTGGTTTGACACTGGCCCGATGCCGGGCACCCACAAGAGTCGCTTGCTCACTCTTCTCTGCCACAGCTTGGTAGACGAGAGAAAAAAAAATTAACAATGGGTTCATGAGTTGAGATTAGGACCAGGAGAAACACTTCAAGGGCAAAACAGGCTCAGCTTAAGGTTGCACAGTGAATTTATTAGTAACAGAATCAGAGGATAATGAGATGTAAAAAAAGCTGTTAAAACACCTTTTCCCCCCAGCCCCTCCCTCCTTCCCATCAACAGTGCAGGGAGACAGGGTATGGGGTTTTTTGGGTCAGTTCATCACTGAGGTTTTCTTCCACTGCTCCAGGGGAGGAGTCCTTCCTCTGTGAGACCCTGGGGTCCCTCCCAGAGGAGACAGTTCTCTGTGAACTTCTCCAGCATGGGTCCACTCTCATGAGCAGTAGCCAAACTGCACCTGCTGCAATGTGAATTCCCCCCATGGGGAAACAGTCCTCCCAAAACTGCTGCAATGTGGCTGTCTCTTTCCATGGGGTGCAGTCCTCCAAGGACAGGCTGCTCCATCCTGGAAGCAAGAGCGCTCTCTCTCCACGGGGTCTTCCACTGGATCACTGCCTTCTCCAGGCATCCACCTGCTCCAGCGTGGGCACCTCCCCCGCGGGCTGTGGGTGGATCTCTTCGTCCTGCACGGACCCATGGGCTGCAGGGGGACAACCTGGTTCACTCTGGTCTTCACCATGGCCTGCAGAGAAATCTCGGCTGCAGCACCTGTAGCACCTCCTTCCCCTACTTCTTGACTGACCTTGGTGTCACCATGTTGTTTTCCCTCACATGTTCTCACCTCGTCTTCTTTTCTGACTAGGAGAAAACTGTGTGACTTTGTATTGATTTTCTTCTTACATATGTCATCGCAGAGGTGTTACCAACCTCTCTCATTAGCCCTGTTTTGGCCAGCAACATGTCCATCTTGGATTGGCTCTGCCGGACATGCTGGAAGTTTCCAGCAGCTTCTTATTAGGGCCTAAGAGGTGGCCCCCCCACTACCGAAAACCAGGCCGTGAAAAACCAATACAGCTGGGTACCCATGTTGCTCACTTTACCCTTTTTTGAATCTGATCCAGCCATGGTGATGGAGACCTCAGGCACAGCAACAACATGGCATTAGGCTTCCTGTTAGGGGTGAGACAGTAAGAGAGCCTAGAGCTCCAGGGATAGTGGGGCTGGAAAATGCATGCCGAGTGGATCATGGCAGGGCCAGAACATTTCTGCTTCTACACCTTGCAGATTAGGACCATGAACGGGGACGGGCACCTGAGCAGCAGCCCAAAGCTCCTTTAAAAGTGAGAGTGAATAAACTAAAACTATAAATTAAGTGAAAAAAATTAAATTGGATAGAACAAAGTACTGTGAAGAGAAATGTACAAAAACTTAATGAAACAATTTCCATTGACATCTTGAGATTTAATTTCGTTTCATGAAATGAAGAATGAATTTTAATTTCAGGAAAGGAAATGAAATGAGAAATCAAAGAAATTTAGTGAAGTAAAAGAAAAAAACACAAAAATTCTGAAATTAGGTGAAAACAATAAAATGGAATGAGATGAAAAGAAGGGAATCAAAATAAGACAGACCTTGCCCATTTGATCTTCTTTGAAATTGCAAAATTTTGTTTCCTTTCATGAAATTAGGAATGTCCTTTCATGAAAGGAAATGAAACCTTGAAATCAGAGAACAAAGTGTAGCAAACACTCTGAAAAGGAGATATGATAAAAAGAAAATTCAATTGAAAAAAAATAGTGATTTACCAAAATATGGGTATTTATCTAATATCGATACCCAACTGAGACGGACAAAGACTCTTTAACAGGATTAGAAAGTGTATGTTTATTTCAGCCCCGGGCAGCTGCTTGGGATAGCTCCCTAATACACAGAGCAAAAAAAACAAAAAAAAAAAAAACAAACAAACAAAAAAAAAACCAAACCAATACAGGATCTATTTATCTACAAGAGTTCTAAATATTCGTAACACAAAGTACATATGCATCACATTAACACCTCCCATT
Source organism: Oreocharis arfaki (assembly GCA_013398015.1). Taxonomy (NCBI): domain Eukaryota; kingdom Metazoa; phylum Chordata; class Aves; order Passeriformes; family Paramythiidae; genus Oreocharis; species Oreocharis arfaki. The sequence goes on from VZRR01000412.1 coordinate 397,798, forward strand.
CCCCGCTTCTTATGATAATTAGCTAAAAAGCAATTAAGCATGCGTAGTTTGTCCCTTGAATTAGGTTGGTGGTCTAAAATATGGGGAAGAGTCATAAAAGATGAAGTAAGCCTCTTCTCCCTTGCTTTGACCTTTCTGCCTCTCTGATTTCTAACAGAGTGTATTAATCTTAGAGGACTTTTTAGCCTCTTTCTTCATTACTTTTGAATGGGTTTTCAAACAGAAAAATTAGCAATTGTTTATGTTTCTTTAAATCTGTTAATCAGTGTTTTCTGCTTCTCATTCTAAGCACAGCTGAGCAAATATAAAATGACAAGCAATTAATTACCTACATCCTGGAGGCTTATCTTGGGCTTGGTTCTGCCATTAACCCTAGCTGGCTTTAATTAACCCCAGCTGGGTTTGCTTGTAAAATCTACTTTTACTAATTTCAGCCAGCTGACCTTTAACTAAAAATCTTAAATTTCGAATTCCGTGTTTCCATAGGAAATTTGAAAATGGAGTGAATACAAGAAAATGGATTGGGATGAAATGAGGTGCAGTGCAAAGGATCAAAACTAGCCAAAATTTTACTCACTGAAATCTCAAAATCAGGGAAAAAAGTCAAAAGAAGAGAATGGGGAACAAAGAGATGAAACGAAATGCTAAAAATAAAAAAAACAAAGCACAAATTCTGAAGAAAAGTGAAAGCATTAAAATGGCATGGGATGACACGAAGAGCAGGGAAATGTACTGAAATGTGATGAATTATTGCTCTCTGAAATCACAAGATTTCATTTTCTGCAATGAAATGAAGAATTTCATGAAAATAAGTAAAATCGAAGAGTCAGACAACAAAGTTAAAAAAACAGACTAAGATGAAATTATAATGAAATAAAACTCAAAGTAAAGAAATATAAGAAAATTCTAAAATGAAGTGATAGAAATCAAACGTAATGACAAGACATAAAGCGGGAAAATTTCCATGACTTTTATAGTTGCAACGTTCCTAAAAATACAGCCTAAGTGTTTTTCTGAAGGCTAATATAACTGGTAGCCTAAAACAAACAGAAGCAGAAAGATCAGATTTTACTGAGGCAGGGCCCAAGAAGGAACATGAAGAGGGCGCAAGGCAGGGGCAGTCCCACGCTTACATCGGCATGCCTTTTGCATTCTCAGTGCACCTAGGTCCGTGAGGTTTCTGCTTTCTGAACCCCAACCCTAGGCATAAACCTAACCCTAACCCTAGACAGAGCAGGAGATAGGACACTGTGCTGAGCGCAACTCTGGAAGTCAAGAGTGGAGCAAGACTGGAGAAGTGTTGCACTCCCACTGGCATGCCTTTCCCCTTGTCAGTGTCCTTGGAACCGTGGGCTTTGTGGTTTTGTAACCCTGACCCTATGCCTAACCCTAAACATAGGGAGAGCAGGAGATGGGACTCTGTGCTCAGTGACATGCAGGAAGTCAAGACGAGATCAAGGTTGGGGTAGTGTTGCTCTCCCCTTTCCATGCTTTCTACATTGTGAGTGTCCTTGGATCTGAGGGC
>VZRR01000413.1:450-75717 GCA_013398015.1 Oreocharis arfaki
GATATAATGATGTAATTTCTGCCTGGTACCAATTGATTTTCACCTGCTTAGTGTAGGTCAAATATCAGTCAATCCTTGGAAAGTATAAAGTATAAAAACAACCTAAAATCCCCAAATCCAACAAAACCAGCTAATAGTTGGTTCCTAATATAATAGTGTCCTAATTTCAGCTGGGATAGAGTTAATTTCTCCTCAGTATCTGGTACAGGGCTGTGTTTTGAGTTTGGTATGAGAATAACGTTGATAACATACTGATGTTTCGTTTAAAGTACAATTTTGTGTCTCATGCTCTGCCAGTGAAGAGGTGCAAAAAAACCCTGGAAGCCATAAAAGGTGACCTGTAATGGCCAGAGGGATATTCCACACCATAGGACATCATGCCCAGTATGCAAACCTGGAGAGTTACCTGAAAGAGGGAATGATTGGTGGGTGGGGACAAGGTCTGGCATCAATCAGCAGGTGGTGAGCAATTGTTTTGTGCATCACTTGTTTTTCCTTGGGTTTCCTTGGGTTTAAAATCTTTTCTTTTATTACCATCGTTATTATTATTTGCTGTTATTTTACGTCAATTATTAAACTGTTTTTTTCTCAACCTACAACTTTTACTTTTGATGCTCTTCCCCATTCCACCACGGTAAAGGAGGTGAGCAAGAAGCTGCATGGTGCTTAGTTTCTAGATGGGCTTAAACCGTGACAAAGAGCTATCACAAATAATAACAAAGTATAAAGCAATATTCATACTTGAATCTTAGTTCACTTTTCCTCTGCACTAGTGTTTAAGGTTTGGTTCCCTTTAAAGATCCCTAAAAGTATTTTTTTACTTTTTCTATTTTTGTAAATTTCCCCATTTCAAGGTAGTACAAGGAAAGCCTGCTGAGGCAAAAATGATTGCAGTCTTTTTAAGAAATTAGTGAAATAGGCAAGGAGGAAGAAGAAAATTTCTAATTTCTCTTTTAACCTCTGTTGGAAAAGTAACACTTAAAAATATTCCTGCACGTTGAATACCTCAGCAACCCTAACTAAACTGTGACTTGAAAGGTAGAACTAGTTGCAGCTTAAATTTAATAATTTTGTTCCCAATTATATACAAGTTTAAAGAAGAATAATTTTAAGGAAAAGGGAGAATGGGAGTACTCCAAACTAGGAATGGGTAGAGATTTATAGAATCAGTTCATAAGAACAAAGGCACAGGGAGATTCTACTGGCACACACGTGTCCAGTTGCCCAGTCGCCCAGTCGCCTTTATATTATCAAATGGTCCAAGTGAAAAACTGAATTTCTTTAATTGTGTTTAAAGAACCTATTCATCTCTATTTTAATAATATCCAGTCCTGCAGATAGTAAAAAAAAAAAAATTATCTTAAATGATATAATTAATGATGATTCCCCAAAAGTGGTCTTCAAATGTTTTAATGAATTTACAGAACTGATCCAGGCAGTGAAAAAAAAAAGCCCAGAAAGAAAAAAAAGCCCTTATCTCTGTGTTGGTAAAGTCATTAGGTATTTACATTAATCTGATGCTCACACATTATTATTTAGAGAGTAAAGATGCCCAGTCATGTATGAAAAGACCCAATACATGAGCAAGTTTTGTAACAATCCAAAAGAAAGGGTGAACAAAATAAAACTTCTGATTGTATATGAGAAAAGGTCTCTGATGATATATTGAAGTGAAACCCCTAACAACTGTTTCATAAAAAGCTCACATTAAAAAATAATTAGGATATATTAAGACACAGAAACAAGGTAGCTTTGAAATAGAGAAGACGCATCTCTCAGGTAACACAAATTAAGATAAAGGACTTGTAAGCCAGTCTTTCTCCTATCCAATATTTCTTTGTGTCATGGGTCATTCATTCTGACTTGTTCACCATCAAACAACTTTAAGTCACTGTTGGGTTGGAAGTAACTTCACACAACTCTCACTAGGTTCCAGGAGAAATCTTTACAATAGTCTAAAGATCTGAATAATGAAAGACTATGTGCTCCATTCAAGTCACCTACATGTCTCTCTCTAATTATCTCTGTGCATTAGCTCTGTGAACTAACTTAATCATGAGCTAAAATAACCACCATACAGAAAGAAAATATACCCTGATTATGCTGAAGCCTACCTTTACTGTTCGCTACATTTGTGGTTGCCAAGTTCAGTCTTTCCACGGAAATGCATCCGTGGAGCATTTTGGTTTCTGGACATGTTACAGTTTCACTGAATGCTGTGTCTTCTTACTGGCTGCCCTTGCTTCTCGCAGTATAAACATTTCACTACTGAACATGCTCAGTTACTTTCAGGGAAAATCTCCTGCTCCTACATTATGATTCTTATAATGCAGTGCACAACTGCTATGACAAACTCAGCCTTCAGTTCATACAAGTAAACTGCTCACAAACAAAACAGATAACACCTCTCATAGAATGCTGGAGCATGCTTGACACATGTCAGCATCCCTGATACAATATAAATCACAACAGCCATAACCACTCCCCCTCTGAAAATGTAGCTGAAGCAATGGAAAACATTCCTTTTATATTGAATCTGACTGTTAGACTATGTTCTTCAGTAGCGAGTAGGGAACTTACATTCTAGGTCCCTGCAAACTAAGGATAACAAGGGGATTCGACTTGTGATGTCTCATGTAAAGGTATCAGAAATGTATTATAGCAAAGTTAGCATCATAGAAAAGATTATGTTTGATTTGAACTGATCAGTCAATTTTGGAACATTAAGGGATCAAATCACTAAAATGAGCACACGACATGAAACAGAAAACTCTGTAAGAGATCACAGAAATGGACCTGTGATGAAGCACTTCAAATTTCCCACACAGAGGTCATCAGGTGCAGAGAGAATCTAATGGAAAAGAAAAAATAATCTGATACAGAGGGCAGGACTGAGAATAGAGGGCTGAGGGATAAAGGCAAGGGAACTAAAAATCCTTCAGATCAAATACGAAAATCTCTGCACATTATGCTAGCAAGTAGATTATCTGTAATACATAAAAAAAAAAATCTATGAGAATGTAATTAACTAAATAATATTTATTGTAAGAAGCTCCAAAAAGCAACTGAATGTGATGGTGCTCTTTCTAGTCATGTCATAAATGAAAGTCTCTGATTGCTGATTTAAACTTGGTTGATTCTTAGATGGCTTCCACATCCTTTAGTCTCATATGGTTTCAGCACACAGTCTGACAGTACAGGGAGCTAGTCTGCAGCCACCTCCTTACTCTGTCTTGAATGGATTACTGCTCACAGAATGCTATTTAAAATGGCATGTTATGGTATTCCAGTCTTCTACTCCTCTGAAAGTAGGACATCAAGAGCTTTGGCCCTAAACCAAACATGGTCAAAAATATCCTCCAAGTGTCTTTATGGGCAGATGTGCTGTGTTTTTTTCTATATACTATTTCACCATATAAGAATTATTTGGGCATTTATCTATCACTTATGTTAACTATATACCCAGCCCATCACAGCTGGACATTCACTATTAACACCTAGATAGACATGAAGTCAAAAGATCTTAAGAAATGGCCTGCTTACCACTTCATCTCACATAGATGACAGCACAACAGAATGTATATACAGTTTATAAAGGTGAGTTATTTGTTGGAGAAGACACGAATATAATACCTTCACAAAAACAAATTGAGTAAAACAAATGAACTCGAACTCCTGTACACAAAACAATGTCTTGTCAGAAATACTGAAACCTCACTGATCAGTAAAGGTAAATAGGCAAACCTTGGGGACTGCAGTGATGTGCTTTTCTCCTTGCTAAAGAAATATAGCTGCTGGAGAAGAGAAGCTGAGCATATTACCGTGTAACATTTCATGTTGACAAAAGGGTGGGTTAAAAAAAATGGAATTGAAAAGTCCAATCCTGAGACTATAGAAGCAACACAAAGGCAACTTTAACCTGATGGCTTCAAGCAGCAGATTCTTCCTCAAAAATGACCAAACATTTGGACATTCAGAAAAACTGAGCGTGTATGTGTTTATAAAAAGATTTAAAAAAATAAAAGGTGCTATTATCTTATGAAACAGATCAAAAATATCTGTCATCACAGGGATAGGTAAAAGACATAACTCCCTTCCTGAGAATGTGTCTTTATGGTCTGTTTTGAAATGAAAATGTGGAGAAACAGTTATTTTTACATCCCCTGTACATAGCATAAGCTACTGTTATAAAGACATGAACTGGGGAAAATCTCTGGCCGGCTCGTTACACTAGAATAATTAGAGAAGCACTTATTTTGCATAATTTAAAATAAGTGGTGTCATTTGCATTAATTTAGACTACAGAAGGCATCATCAAACTTGCTTAGCATATATAAAGTATGCCATATTCCTTCAAAATCATTAAATCATGGAATGGTTTTGGCTGGAAGGGACCTTAAAGATCATGTAATTCAAACACCTCTTCTGTGCACAGGGACATGTTCTAGTAGTCCTGGTTGCTCAGAGCCCCATCCAATCTGGCCATAAATAATTCCAGGAACTGCACATCCAAGAGCTTCTCTGGGCAACCTATTACAGTGCCTCTTGGCTCTCCACAGTAACAAACTTCTTTCTAATAGCTAATCTAAACCTACTCTCATTGAGTCATTCCCCCTTTTCTTGTCACTACATTCTCTTGTAAAAAGTCCCTCTCCATCCTTCTTGTAGGCTGATTTCAGGTACGGGAAAGCCACAAATAGGTCATTCCAAAGCCTTCTCTTTACCAGGCTGAAAAACCCTGTTCTCTAAGCCTTTCCTCTCAGGAGAGGTGCCCTATCCCTCTAATCATCTTGGTTTCCCTTCTCTGGACTCACTCCAACACATGTCTCTTTTGTGCTGAGAACCCCAGAACCAGACACAGCACTCCTGGTGGGGTGTCATCACAGTGGAGCAGACGGGCTGCATCCCCTCCCTCAAACTGCTGGCCATTCTGCTTTTGATGCAGCCCAGAACAGGGTTGGCTTTTGGGACTGCAAGTGCACATTACTGGCTCATATTCAGCCTCTCATCCACCAGCACCTCCAAGTCCCCAGCAGGGCTGCTCTAGATTTGGTCATCCTCAACCTATATTGGCACTGGGGATTGCTCTGACCCACGTGCAGCACCTTGCAGTAAAAGTCAGTGGGCAACTACATTTCTCAGTAGCCATCATCCTTTAATTGTACATATTTTCAGGTACAGGCAAAGCTGGCTGCTTGTCAAGGAATAGGAATGATCTTTCTTTAAAACGTTATTGAATATTTTCACTGATAAAGGACAAAGAATGTGTAAAAGTTGAACACGCTGATGCTGGAAAGCAAATGTTTCATCAACACAGAAAAGTATTATTATGGTACTACTTAAAGAGCTGAATAACCACGAAGATAAATTAGTAGAAGAGGCATTAAGTTTGACATTGATAAGATAAAGAAACTGATGAAAACACAACAATAAAGTAGCAAAATGAAGTCTAAAAACATGTTGGAAACTAGCTGGGGAACAGAAGAGGAGATGAGAAAAGAACAATTTCTTTTAAAGGATTGTGTGGGTGCAAAAGGAAATGAGTGAAATGATCTGCAGTGAAATTTACCCTAAAAAAATAAGTTGTCTCTAAATGTCAGAGGAGGAAGGTCCAATAACAGTAGCAGGTGAAGCAAGACTAATTATTTTTAAAACAGATTTTGAACCGTAACTTTTCCTAATCTGCAAGAACAAGGAGGTCACAAAGTCATTTCCATTCCTATATCGTAATTATTTATGTATAAATAAGTAATATCTAGGGCACAGATGCATATATATTAGAATATTTGTCTGTAGCCCTTACTAAATATCTCCAAGATGGCAATTTTTCATATAACTGCTGATCATATTTTAAGGATTTCATATCTTGCTATACATCTTACAATCACAGTCTGATTTTTTTTTTTCAAACAGTATTTGTGGTTTTTTTCCTATGGAAGTTAGACATTTTCTATTGACTTAAGTGAGGTTTGGATCTTATGGTAATGCTGATTTGCATAAGTTATAATTAGAAGACTTATGCGATAAGTTACTGTGAATAAAAATCTCAAGTTTTACATGCAGATATAGAATCCTTAGTATGCTATTCATAGTACGAAGTAGTGTTTTTGATGAATTATACAATGCAAAAAATTCTTGCCTTTCATTTCATCAGTCTGAAAAAGAGGAAAAGTATTTTACATGATTCTATATTGTCACTTTTTATATATTTCCACAGTCCTATAATGCTGCTGGCTTTTTTTTTTTTTTCTTTAATGCTAAAACCAAATTTGGGTTTACCTTCCTCACAGAAATGAAACCACAGCATTAAATCAATTTTGGCCCTTATCCAGGGCAGACTATCAGAATCTTCAACTATTACTTCATAAGCTTGAGTGACTCAAAAACACATTTTTCCATTTTAATTCAAAGTAGTTGCATAAAAGGTGTACCAATTTTTTGGGGAAAAAAAGCCATTTGGAACAGAAGAAAAACTCATTCAGTATGTCTAAATCCTATTCAGTTGTGTATGGTCACAAAGCATGTCTCCTTTTTATCCTTCAGTAAATGGTTATTTTGTTAGACATGGAAGAAAAGGCCAAAGGTTTAAGGATCTTTGTCAATTCTCTTGTGAATCAATATTGTTCTGTTTCTTGTATTATTTATCTACCCTTTAATTGGTTTCAACTCCCTAGACAGCAAGGTCCTGTGATAAACTGTGCAAAATATCTGGGTTATATCTTTCCTCTCCACCATCCCCTTCTTGTTATTAATAGTTTTGAAGATTTATAGGTAGAATATCTGTCAGAATGCAGTCAATGTTTGAGTTCCTGCATTAGTCAAAATTTGCATTTTTCCATTGTAAGGCTGATACTGTATTGCTGCATGTCTTTAAAAACACTAAAATAAGGTAACTACTTATATAGATAAAGTGATGCAGTGTAATGCTTCTGCAAGCTATTTGACAGCTGGAAGCCTCATTTTTGAACCAATGTTACTAAAGAGACAGACGTCTTATTTACTGGTATTATTTTTTCATCTGAAAAAAAAGGTTGAGATCTTTCTGTATTTACTTGACATGCCCCAAAATTTTTAAATAAAAAATATAAAAATATTTAATTGTGTTGGCTTTTAGGAATTCCGACATCTAAAATATGGGGGAAAAAAGAAAAGGAAAAGGACTTGTATTATTTTTACATCATGCTCAAGCATAGATTACTCTGTAAGTAGCATTATCCTGTTGAATTACATCATGTCATGTTGCTTTCACTTGATTTGCCCCATCTTTAGCTTCTTTAATGTTGGCATTTTTTGTTAGTATGCATAGCAGTTCTTAAAATTCTGTGCCAAAATTCTAGCTGAATATGCAAATGAACTGTATGTCTGCCACAAAATTTTCCTCTAGGGTACCTTTGAATGAAACAAGCCAAAAATATCTTGTTCATTTTTGCTAGGAAAAAAATGAAACCAAAAGGAAGAGTTTAAATGTGCATTTCCACTGCTTAAAGAAAGAAAATAGAAGACATGCAGTCCAACACTTGCTTTTGGGTATACACCTTGGGAAAATATCTTTTAAAATCTGTAAGATGCCTGCTTTAGTCACTTTGCAAGGCAGGGTTTGTTTTCATCTAAGGCATGAAATACTTACCATGATACATGCCATTCTTACTGTAATGATGGTAAATGTAGTTAGAATTTTTAATCAGTCTTTGGTATGTTATGATATCTCCTTCTAATACTTTTTCTCTAGGGTTATGGTATTATGACAGCAATATTTGCCAATTCTTGACAAAACAAGTCGTTGGAAATACTGAGTTTGTTTCTTTACTGCATTATATTCCCAAATACCAAACTAAACCAAGAAATGCACTCATTTAATATTATTATTGAGCATACTGCCAACACACAGGATCTAATACCCAATAGTATATCTAGTTTTGTGTTTTGCATATTTATTCTCTGAAGTATACAGCACTCACTTATTGAACTGGATAGTTAGTTGCTCCCTCCATTTGTTTAAGACTGCCTACAGGCTGACATAAAAAAGGTATTGCAGTGAGAGAGAGGCTGGTGAGATATTAGAAGAGTAAGAGATCCAGCAGACTGGGGAAAAGGAGGCAAACTAATTAATTTTGGGAAAATAGACTCTATTTGAAAGATAAGAAAATAAAGAATCTGTTTAGTAAGAGAATGAAGGTATATCCTCTAAGGACAAAGTGCTAGAATGTGACAGATACAGTACAATAAAGTCCAAACAAGATATTTTTCATAGACTTTTCTGCGTCAAGTCTTACTCAATCTTTCAGCACAAACCAGGCAAGCAATCTGTATGACAAACAGCATCAGAGGTAACTGTAAATTGTCCAAGCTCTTGATGGAGAAACAGAAAGCTCCAGTACATTTTGCTTAGGGAAAAAAACCTTAAAACTGCCTAACATTTTCCTCGAACATTGTATGTCATTATTTATCTTCATTAAGAGCAGCCAGGTGTAGAAAGTTATGCGGGGACATGTATCCTCTGAGGAGCCCTGGCTGGCAAAGAATACGTGATGGGAGGTTGTAGACTAATTAACCTCTATTGTTCGTTGTACACAGGAAGAAAATCATATTCATACAGAGGACCTTAAAAAGACAAAGCAGCTGGAAAAAGAATATTGGAATGATGAGATAGGTTTCTAACTTGTCAATGTATCACAGGGCATTCAGGACATTTAGATAGACTTGAAAATGCTTTTGAATGCAGATATTGGTTCCCTTTGCCCATGCTCCATCTTGACCTGAACTCCCAGCAGAACAGAGTAACTGCTGTATTATCACAATACAGAGTGCAATCTACTGTACTTGTCTCTCATCAGGGATTACTAGATTCATGTATGATAATGCGCTGAGGAGAGCTATGCAGTTCTCCATCCCGCAAGAGCAAGGCAGAATAAGCTTTATTCGCCTTTCAGAAAACCCTGTGAACATAAACAAAACAGATTTTAAAAAACTAAATCCCAAAAATTTCTGAAGGGATCTCAGCACTGTTTGAAATTTCCAAGTTAAATGATCCATACAGATTTTTTACCATGGTGACCTACTGTTAAGTTTTGGCAATTACAGGTTACTGCTTTTACACAAAGTTCAAGCCTGACATCCAATATCTCAGCTCACTGGCTTTTAAATGAGCTGAATATATTAATAAAGATTTACTAGCTGGTTTTAGGACATCCTCATAGGGTTTTAAAATCATATCTGACTCTATTTCTCATCATTATTATAAATACTAGTATTAGCACCACATTCTTTATATTCTTAATGTTTTAAAATATAGTTGAAAAGTTCTGTGTGTTTTTTGCGGGTATCTATCAGGTATTTTTAAGTTCAAGAGTGCTGGATTGTAGGCTTCAGCGTTAGTTGTTTGGATTGCTCTTACTTTCTCCTTGATATTGCTGGCAGGGTATAACAGGGGAGTAACTTTTTGATATATTATTATAATTATTAAATAGGATCTGAACATTTACACATATATACTATTTAATTAAATAAAAATAAAACCTGAGAGAAAAGGATTGATATTTTGTAGAAATTGAAGTTAAATTAATAGACTCGATAAAAGATAGCATGGACGAAAATGTTGCAAGGCTGGTTTTGTTAGTTCAAACAAGATTATAGTTTGTCATAATTTAAACAAAAATTATCAGATGGAAACCTAGAGAAATCAAAAGTTCAGGAAAGAATCATAAAAAATTCTCTACAGAAAGGAAAGTGTTCAATCAAGGAATTTGCTATAATCATCCCTTCCCTGGCTTCCCAGGCTCCTTCTCTGTTTTTATGCAAGAGCTGAACTACCATTGTAATGACTGATTCCATTATATGGAAGGCAATAAAGAAGGATAGCATTTGTTTTATGCAAACTTCTTATGCACATCCATGTACATGACATGCACAGATGAGCTGGACCACTCCCATCCTACCTTCATTCAAGAAAAGAATGATCTTGTTCATATTCGAAGTTTATAAAAATAAAACTCCATGGACTAATGAACAGAGATGCTATGAGATGTCTGTGCTTGGCACATGTCCCCTAAATAGCTTTATGTGCTCAATCTCCAGTGGCCTGAGGAATGTTCCTTGCATGCACAGATCAGCTCCTGCACAGAAAACTGTATTAATATGCAGAAACTGTGCCAAGGGGATGGCCCTTCTCCTTTATTAATTTAAACATTTTAATATTCTCTATATGCAAAACATAATTAGAATTAATGGACTTTAGCACTAATGCAGTGCCTGAAGCTAGCTAGAGCATCTATCTTGTGCATATGATAAACATGAATTTCGAATCCCTTACCACCAGCAAGGCTGGGAGCTCAGCTCAGTCTGCTGATGTAGTTTGTGTCCAGATAAAGATGATATCAACTGACAGACCTAGGGAATTATCGTCCTTTTGATGAGATAAGCAATTGGTCCTCCAGGGAAGAAGTAAACCATGACTGAGTTGCACTGATTGTTAAACAAGATCTCATTATTTATCCATAAAGACAGTGTAGCTGGGCTACAGTAGCATATATCAGACAGAGAATAAATGTCAGATTTTAGTCTGGTGTGCCCAAACTGTTGGTAATTTCCTTGCAAAAAATCACAAATTCCACATGTGACAGAATAGAAATTAGAATTTACGTTCTGTCTGTTATTTCATATCCACGTAAGAAATAAAAACTTATCAAGGAAAATATCAGAATATTTGATTTGAAAGTAAGCATGAAAAATGTGGCTAACAGAAGCAGAAATTCAGGATGTGCTGGATACAAGTTTTGAGAAGTTACAGTGGCTATTACTAAAAGCTAGAACAACTCATGTACTTTTTAAATTGTTTTTTCTGAACTGAAAACAACAGTAAACTATAAGAATTTGGTTTTGCCAGTAATAAAGCCTGAGAAGGCATGAAAGAGTTTTGAATCTCTCACGGTTATTTGCGCTCCCAAATGTGTTCTACTATGGGATTGGTGGGAAAAAGAATCCACCAAAGCAAAGGTCTGAATTCAAGAGCTATTCACAAACACCTTAACCTATCGTAAGTTTTCCTTTACTGACGTAAAGCAGGAAGCTTATCCCAACAGAGCTGCTCACTCATTCACCCTCAGGGATATGGGGAAGAGTATTTAAAGGGTAAATGTGTGAAAATTCATGGGTTGAGATAAAGACAATTAAGTATGTAAAGCAAAAGCTGTATGCATAAGCAAAACAAAATAAGAATTCATTCACTGCTTCCCATCACTAGGCAACTGTTTAGCCATTTGCAGGAAAGCAGACGTTTATCATGCCTGACAGTTGCTTGGGCAGACAGGTGCTCTTATTCCAAAAGTCTTTGTTCAACACTCCTCCTTCCTCTCCTTCTTTCTTTCCCAGAGATTTTATTGCTGATCATGACTTCATATAATACGGAATACCTCTTTAGTCAGTTGGGGACAGCTCTGCTGACTGTATCCCTTCCCAACATCTTGTACACTCCCAATCAACCCACTGGCTGGGTAGTGTGACAGAGATCAGCCTGATGCTGTGCACTCATTGTTCAGGAAGAGCTAAAATATTGGTATGTTATCAACACTGTTTTGGTCTCAAATCCAAATGATAACACCATACCGGCTGCTATGAATAAAATTAACTCTATCCCAGCTGAACCCAATAATCATCATTTTTGTTAAGACCTGCCATACCTGGCCTCTGCTTCTTCTGATGTTATCATACAGGTTTAAGTGAATTGCCGGTGTTTATTACCATTTCCGCTGTCTGACACGGTATTTGGAGGACAACTGTACAAAATACTTTGTGCATATGAATGCTTTTATCTCCTTATTGTAGTAATATGCTAGACAATGCATGAATTACATTTTTACTCTGTACGTGTCTCCTAAAACATCCTATTTTCTTCTATAATTGAAGTTTTGGCAGTCCAGTGACTGATCTTTCTATATGTCCTTGTCCTCAAATCTTTAATGAGCACAGTCATGAATTTATTTTATGCCCATATTAAACACCTACATTAATATTTCCATAACTAAATACAAGCTAGAGACATGCTCAATATAACAGTGATTTTAAGTAAAACCAGTATTTTTTCTCTAAATTATTAGGGTAGTGAAATATGAATTCTCACAAATTGTGGAAAACACATTTTGCTCAAACCTTTTAACTGTCAGCGAGCCCAGACAGATACGTAAAGCAGCATGAGGAAATGCTAATGCTGAGCATTAGTTTATGTGTACCTGATAAGCCTGATACACTACACAGAAAACGACGTGAGTGAAAAGGATTTATCAATAAGGTAGAATTGCTGTTCTGGTCGTGGTTCATGCTAGGAACTTGATGTTTGCCTCTATGAGGTCTTAAAGAATGCAGTCACATGTCTCAAAGAACTCTCAAAGCCACAGAAGGAATTTCCTATAAGATAAGCAACCAGACAAATCTCCACTGAGATAAGCACCAGACGGCAACAATAACAAGATGCTAGATCAGGGTGTGGCAAGGCACATCTGGGTAACCTTTCCAGACAAAACTGTTGGAAAGGAAGCAAGTGCTTATACACATACTGTGGATGCTGAAAAGCTGCTGGCAGTGAAAAATCCAGCATTTTGCAAGTATTCTGTGAGAAAGTTGTTAGTTCTCACTCAAACAAGCAAGATGGTTTTCTAAACATTATGCAGATGTTGTTTGTACGTAGAGTTGTTATGAAACTAAGTAGAAAATATTTTGAAAATAGGTGTCGTGAAGTCCAGCCAATCACTTGGAGAGGTGGTTGGACCAGAGACCAATGATCTTTTGCCATGTACCAATGCGAAGGTTATATAAACCCTGCCTGTAATTAAATAAATAAGTCACTTTCTCTCAACCTTGTCTCCAGCTTAGACCTTCCGTTTTTCCTCACCGTCTGTGTTGCAACAGTGACACACATGCCAGCCCAAGCTGTGGGAATGACATCTATGCCCATGGATACCCCCTGGGTGTCTCCAGAAAAATGACTCTAGGACCCCCACCATTGAGAAGATCAGTGAGAAGAAGACCACCTGGATTCTGTGGGATCCATGTGGTGGTATATTTCTAGTTAATCTTTCTCTTGCTCTCTGTTTCTTCCCCCTGTCCCTTTCTTGTTTCTTTATATGTCTCTACCTCACATTTACTGTTTAATATAATCTGTACTATTCACTTCAGTATATGGTGTCTTATAATCAAATCTTAACTGTCTTCAACTCGCATAGTTAAAATATGTTCAATAATGGTCTCTGTAAAAACAGGAACTTCAAACTCGAATAAGAAGCAAGGATCCCTGCTGCAAAAACTGTTTACTCCTTCTTCTAAGAAATCTGTAGATCTGCTGTAGTTGTGCTGCTATTGTCAATTTTAGAATTACAGCTCTCTCACATATCCATCCCTATTTTATACATGATAATAACCACGTGAATTAAAAATATGACAGAATAAGCATTACACCTGTGTTGTGAATGAGTGGCCTGTCTATTAAAAGAAACACTGTCAAAGATTAAAAGCAGGGTTTAATATGAATTTGTGAAAACGTGACTTTTCAGAGTTTGATGGCAAGGTTCACTCTATTACTTAATACACAGGTTAAAATATAAAAAGGAAGGTAAAACTAGAAGAAATTCGGAATCATATGCACAGAAGCCAGGAATGCTAGAGGGCAAGAGTGTAAAGGATAAGGATTCAAGATAAGAGTGCAAAAGAGTTTAGCAGCAATTAATCACAGAATATTTTAACATTTACAAAGTGATTCAATAGGGTTTACTAAAATTATTACAATGACTTAACTATAGATTTGAGGTAGTAACATTCCTATCACAATCAATTCACATACACATGAGTAAAACAATGTCTACACCTATTTCTATGCATGTAAGGGTACCTATCAAAAATTCCCCTTGGGTTCAGTGAAACACAAAAAATCTCTCTGTGTTTCCCAGCAGGCAAGGGCTGCATCTTGAGGAATGTGGAGATGTGGGGGAGGGTGTATCAGCCTAGATTTCACCATCAGTGATGGTTCTTCAAGCACCTCAAGCCTGAGCTTTTGTGAACTCTAATGTGTACAACTCATAGGGAGGTGCTGGTGCAGCTTGCTGCAATCCAGGTGAGTTCAAAGGGCATTGCTCAGGACCACTGCTTATAGGGTCACAAGATGATTGACTTTGGTCATCTTAAAGTTTCCGTCCTGGGCATAACCCAAGTCGATCACTACTGCACTTTTCTACCCAAAGCGCAGTAACCATGCTACTATTTCACTAGAGTTACAATTCAAAGTGGTATGGCCCTACCTGGGCTACAATTCATGTAAATTGTTTACCAAGGCTACAAAGGATAATTGCTTATCCTTTGTTTTCCACCTTGAATGAGCAGCTGATGTTTCTGAATGTTGTTAGCTCTACTGTGCAAGAGCTTCTAGTCCTATCAGGGAGTTCCTCACAGCTGGAGTGGTACAGGGTTGGGGCACTTCACCTCTCATACAGTTCAATCAAGACTTATCAGAAACTTCTGAGATCAGTCCCAAGGATCTCAGGATGGGGGAGGTGGGGGTGGAGAGGGTTGCAGCCCTCCAATGTGTAAGTCTAATAGAAAGAAAAAAGAAAAGAAAAGAAAAGAAAAGAGAAAAGAAAAGAAAAGCAGTAAGAAATGTTCTCAGAGATATTGGAAGCATGGCAAGACTTTACACAAATATCAGACTGAAAATTATCTAGCAATATTAGATATAGTACATGTTAGTATTAATTCCTCAGTCATGCAGTCACTTTGAGGGGGCTGTCCAACAGTTTTTTCCATCCTTTTCTACCAAACTAATTTTTACTTGAAGCCCATCACTGTTCCCAAATAGAAGAGATAAGAGTTTATGTTCTTGCCAGTCGGAAACTTTGATCTGCTTTCCTGCCTCTCAGTGTCTTTAGGTAATATTTTCAATGACAATTCACTTTTCAGCATTGCTCAGGCTTGTGCTCATTCTCACAGGATGAAATCTTTCCCAAAACATCTGTTCCCAGAAAGAACAGTCTACAGTAAACTTGGATACTTGCCAGTTTTCCAGAAAGTTATCTGTTGTGCTGTCTAAAATATTATATCTCCCACTTGACTAAGTGAAAAAAACCTCATTACTCAGTATAATAATTTTGTGGATAATTAGTAACTCTCCCATTTCCTATAACTCATTTTTCTCCTTGCATTGTTAATGTTGCCAGCTATAACATCTACTGCAATAGATTATAACCTTGAGGACAGATTTTGGATCTGATTTAAATTTTCTGTACCCTGATGATTAAGCCAACCCTTTTACAAGACTGATTATTTTTCAGGTAGAAATACAAATGTGCTTATAATATCAAGTGGCATATTCCTGGATCTTCCCCTGTTTCAAGTTCAATTCTCTTCAGTAGCCACACTCAGCTTTAAACCTTGAAAGGTGATTTTCCAGAGCATCAGTACAGATCCATTTTTAGCTCTGATGACAGTTCTTGCTCACAACCATGACCACTCAACACTAAGTTGCACCAGCATTGAAACCAGTTCGATTTGGGTTTATTCCACGGCCACAACACTGTCTGTATATCAGCAACTGTTTTCTTTTCCTATGCTACTTATGACAGTGAAGGAAAGGCCAACAGCTTCCCTCCCAAAATTAGGATCATAATCTATGCTTCCAGCAGGAACATTTGAATTTAGTCAAATGGCATCATCACCCATCTTGAACAAATTCCCATTTAGAACATCAGAAATACAAAATCTCTGGCATTGCTGTGTCTGACTCTGAGATAATTTCAATTGTTGAGGTTTTGACTAGGAAGAAATACTGAGATACACACAGGGAACTGCAACAGTAGGCGGTTCTATACTGTTTTGTCTGGAAAACACTCTGTAAAGCCATCTTTTTATATACATGGGAGTTTTTTGGTTCTCTTTGAAATTCAGAGATATTAAGCCTTTAATTTTTTGTACTTTGCATTACGGACCACTAAATCCCAAAAGCCTGCCTAAATAATTTCCTTCTACAATTATTAATCTAGTGAATAGATCTTATCTTCTCAACAATAATTGTCACATAGGTTTCGGTGTCAAGTTATTGGAGTTTCATTCCTGGTTCACACACAGCTGCCTAACTCTCTGCACATTCAGATATACTTCAACGCAATAACTGTTTCAGATATCTCCTCTGCTGCTCATCTTTATTTCTTGAAGTAGTATCTGCCATGGAGACAGGAAAGATCTTCTGCACAGTTTAATTCTTACCTCGTTTGATCCTGTAAGCCTGCATGATCTCCAGTGCATGTCTGTCAGCCACCAAGCGTCAATCTAGCATCCCTTCTTTTCCACTGAATGAAAGGCTATTTCACTAACTGAAGATTTGCACAGTACTCAGGATCACTTTTTGCTTTTAATTAGACTTTGATAATAAATTAAAGAAGAAGGAAGCAGATTGATTGCCGCAAAAATATGCACTCTGATGGTACCATCGCAGCTATGAAATTGAAGATTTTTAAATCCATGAAAAAGTAATAATTCTCTAGCTTTTCTCATGAGCTCTCTAATTGGTTAATAATTCTCCTGTTTTATTAACTGTAATTTGCAATCTAATATTTTGTTTAGGCATTTCAGACACAAAAAAGGGTCTCATATTTTCATTAGCAGGTAACACTTCCAAATTGCCACCCCACCTTCAGCAAATAGACCTATATTCTTCTGAATAAACCTGTGCTGCAAATGAAATTGTATTCTGGTGCCACACTTCCTGAAAAGACAAACTTAATAAAGTATTTAATATTAACAAGGATATTCAAAATGCTGAAATGTTCTAATATTTTCTATTCTTGTAGGCAGACAAAACTCTGCCCCTTAAGCTCGAAAGCAATATTTCCTTAAGCTCTTCAAAACCCATTTTTGCTAGCAGTGTCTACATGTCCTTAGAATATTAGAGAACAAATGACAGGCTTTTAAAGAAGTGATGTTAAACAATAAAAATTCAGGATGTTGTAGGAGATATTTTAAGCAGTAGATGGCCGTACTTGGAAAGCCTTTAAGGATGAGTTCCAATTTTTTTGCTGGTGCTTTGAATCCTTCAAATTATTTATTTTAAATAGGGGAGACTGGTCTTTAGAAAACTCATTTACTTCTGCTCATTTTGAAGGTCAAAAGCCAGAATCATAGATGATAATATAACACAAGAGTTTTTTTTTCCTTAGCATTGAAGAGCACCATCGTTTTTAACACTGGCCTCTTCAGCCTTAGTCCATAATGACTATGAATCATTATAATCAACATAGACTAAAAATACATTAATGATTTTGAGCAATAAAATAGAATTGGCTGTATGCTTTTAGAGGCATGAAAAATATTCTGTTGAAACTAATTTTCATATATTCAAAAATATTGATTTTCATATTTCTTACCTTTATAGAATTACTCCTTAATTCTTTATGTGTACATTTGTATTTAAATAGTATAGAAACACCTTGTCGCTTCCAAAAGAGCAGCATAAAGCAGTATTTTCCATTTTCCCCTATTTCCTGTTTCCTCTATCTATTGAAATCTTCCGAAAAACTACAGCACATGATATTCACTATTTCACAGGCCACTCATCCTTTTTTTTACTGTTGTTAACCCCAAATTTTCCACTTTTTCTCAATGGTATACAAGCAGGACTAGAGACTCTTCTAACTGTATATATAATATATCCTCTCAATTAGTCTGAAATTAATTGTACATGTTGGTCTTTCCGTGGAATCTGAGGAAAAGAAATTTCTCTCAGTTCAACTAATTAAACAATAAGAATTTTGGAGCTTCTTTTTTACATACAATAAACACGCAACTCTCTATACAAACTAGATCGTATGTGCACCTATAACAAAAAAAAATTCATACATATATATGGACATGTTTGGACTAGGTAAGGCTCATTGTTGAGAAACAATAGTAAGTGTTATTCAGAGAAGGTTTTTTCACAAGCTCTAAAATCTGGTTTTATATATGCTGAAAATATATAGACATCCATGTCTTCAAGTTCAACACACTGAAAAGAAAGAATAATTTTAAAAACAACTAGAGAATGTTTTCAAGTACAGAACATGAGTAATATAATCAATATTGTTTAATAAACCTGTTGGGGAACTTCTTTTTGATTTCATGTATTTCTTACATAAAAATTTTTAGAAACATCCAACATCCATTTTTTGTAATTATGGAAAAAGGCATTGACTACAAAAAAGTCTTTCCAAGGCTTCATACAGACACATGCTATCAGGTGTTGGGGTTTTTTTTAATGGTGTTAGGGAATTTAAAAACAAAGGAAAAACAAAAATAAACCCAATAGATAATGTATGATCAAATTTTATGTTTTTTTCAAAATCATAGGAAGAATATTAATGCATATATTACAGCCACAATTTCACATGAATTTTTTTTTTGGTGCATGGCATTATAAAATTACGATCATATTAACGTAATATAGAATTGTCTATAATAATGTTCCTGTATGTTATACAACAGGGACTTAGAGAATGAGGAAGAAAAATATCTGTCAGAAATATTTTTTATCCCTTTATAACCCAACCTTCTCCTTCCCCCATCCCTATTCATTTTATTGTGTAAATTCTCATTTATAAAACTGCTGTTCCATAGTTTGTATGCGTTTATTTTGGTTCTGTATTTTTTTTTTTTCCTAATCTGTTCTGTTTAACTTTTTCATAATATATGCTCTGTCTGACATCCAGGCAATTATTAAATGACAATCAGTCTCAGTAAACATTGCAATACTTCTTTTAAACATCTATTTGAAATATTTAGAAGAAACTTTTGTTCTTATAATTATTGTTTTTAACAACTACATATAAATTATTAATCTTTTTTAGAAAGGACTATGATGGAGCTGTAAAAACTGGAATATTTCTTTGAGTGACAGTTGACACAATTCCAATGGATGTTTATCTTATTTTTGAATGTCAACACCAACATATAAAATTACAGTATTTTAAGGAAGTTTAATTTCTAGCACCTTAAAATATAGATATTGCAGATATTTTAGACATTATTTTTAATCATTTTTAATTTTTTATGCTGTTTTGCTACCTGCAAAATTTTTGGGTTAGTCAAATTATATCACAATCTAAGATTCTTGATTTTATTTTGAGTTTTCCTATGAACTTTTTGGAATGGCCTGCGTATGAATTGGCATAGACCTATGCAGTCCTCAGTTTCATTTTAGTAAGGGTTGATGCCTTAAGAGGTTACCGAGAAACAGAGACTAGACTGGAATAAGATAATAAAGGTGGATATTTATTTGAAAGGCCTTCAAAGGTACACCCTGGCGAGCCAAAGGCTACTGCCAAGATGGACCCCAAGATGGACGACAAGTCACGAGTTCTTCACGCTTTTATGGGTCTGGTTTATTGGCATATCACCATAAATTCGCCAATTAAAACTTTAGTTAAATGATGCAACTTTTTCAAGTTTACCCCCCTTCTCAAGATGTTGGTTTACACATTTCAGGCCTAGGACAGTCTGGGTGTCTTTGAAGAGCAGGCTTGGAGAGGCTTTGGAGGGGCTTTGTTATGACTGCCTGGCCTGAGGGAACAGCAGCTAGCAGGCTGCAAGAAACTTCACAGTTGCACACTAGGCAGCACAAGATTTGAAAAATATAAAAGTGAAAACCCAAGGCATCAGGGTCAAAGCATATCTAATTTGCTTCTTTGAACCATGTAAATGATTTCCCAAATCACCAGAAATATATATGAATAAATGTGAATATTACAGATATAAGTAATTTAAAAATTATATAATTAGACTGTAGTTTATTACAGATGGGCAATAATACATCAAAACAATTATATCATTTCTTCACTTGTTAGTGAAGTGGAATTCAAAAATGGCGGGGGAAACAAGTATTCTACAAACAAACCCATTTTTCCATCCTCCCCCCTCATCACTTAAAACACTGTTGATTAAAGAAGTCGTTTCAGAAATCATGTTGGTAAAATTTTAGAAATCATAGGCAGCATCAGTAAAATTTAAACATGGAAGTGCAAACAATTACAAGAGCTAATTCTAAATAAACACAGTCCTACTCTAATTATAAGGCACAGGTGAGGATATATTGTAGGTATCTTTAGATGAATAGGACCATATACATGCACATATACACAAAATTACCTGTAGGGGAATCTAACCTTAAAAAGCATGATAGTAGCTCTAGGATATAGCTGGCAGATGGAAATTTAAAATCTTCTGTTATATATTGCAGGAATCACCTATAATTCTTCAGCACTGTAGTATGGCACAAATTGCTTTGGTGTGATTTGGATGAAAAAATCTAAAGATTATGAAGTGAAAGATGCCTGAAAATAGTTCTGTAACCATCTGGATGGATTTGGGATGTTATTGCAGAATGTGTTGGTTTTTTCTTTCTGATTCTTTGGAAGGCAGGTTATCCAATGACTTTTGGATCAAGTCAAGGAGGAAGGAGGATGCTACTGATTTACACACACTGTCGGCTGATGACAATCTAGGTGGGCCTGAACTTTTTATGTTATTATGTCACAATAACCAAAATAGCTCTTTAATAATTACGTTCTTTTTTTCATAAGAAAACTTTTCATGCATTCAAAGATCGGTTAGTGGTTTTTTCCTCCTCCTTCTCCTTGATCAAGCCCCTTTAGTAGCTGAAGAAAATGTGTTTAAGTTCTTTTCAATTATTAGATGTAAACTTGCCTGGTAAAAAATCCCAACTGCTTACAGTAGATCTTACCAGGTAAGATAATTTGATTTTGCCTTTTCAACTGATTCTAACCCTTATACTTCAAAACTTCTCAATACTCAAATCAAAATTTTTAATAAATCACTATTGATATTTCACATCTATCACAGGTGAGATGAGAAAATATGTTCACAGGATGATATATTTTTACATACCAAACTTTCATGCACCTTTCTTCATCCATTCCCTTGCCTACACATATGGAAGCAATGACAAATAATAGCATTTCTACATCAGCCAATTATTGCTTTACTTTGAAAAGATTTTTATGGTATTCTACTAGATTTCTTCAGTAAAAGAGGGATGACAAGAATAATGAATTTGTTTTTATTGCTGGTTTTTATCTATGAATCGATTACTTGAAGCAGCTGATATACCATGTCACCAATTAATAGCTGTTTTTACGTTTCACATTTAAGTCTTGGGTGTTTACAAAAATAAGCTAATATAATATGAATGTAGGAAAAGAAGAAAAAAAAATTAGGATGCTAATGACATAGGATCTTGATGGCATAATCTAAAATGGAGGAAATAGTAATTTTTGAAAAGACAACCAAACTTATGTGACGTTGCCAATGTTATTTTAGAAGTGTTTGTATCCATTGCATCTGATACAGAAGAATCCTTTGAGGTGTGATGTTGTTCTTTTTAATATATTGCTTCAGTCTATAGGTTTTGACTGTGGCAGGGCCTTCTGAAGTAATTTTAAAGATACCAGGGAAGGGAACAAGCAGGGAACTCTATATCTGCCTAAATAGGTCAAATGAGAAAAGGAACAGATGAAGCAGTATGATATAATTTCTAAAATGATCTCTGTAGTTGTTTGAAATATCAGATTCTCTCTGCACATTTAAGGACACACTGACAAATACTGCCCTGACTCCTCTCTCTTTCAATGCAAAGACATGAATAAAATTACAGAGGATAAAAAAGTAGATGGAATTTCTCTTTTCATTCTGCCACCTTTTTTTTCTTTTCCCTAAACATTCAGTGGCTATATTTGAGCATAATAACACTTCAATAACACTGAAAGTGCATGCTTTAAACTAAGGTGCAATTTACAGTACATTTTAGAGAACAACTACTGAGACCTGGGCACAGTTCCAGTGCTGACAGTGCAGTGCAATTGAAAGACACTGAACTGTCACAGATGTTATTTCTTTTCTAGTACTGATTATCAGAAGATCTTCTAAATCCCAGAGAATTTCTTGAAGTGAGGTGTCCTAATAAAAGTCTCTTTTTTAATAAAAGAGATTGTGCTCTTTCAAGGTATGTCTGAGCTATTGTTGAGTATTTAATGACTTTAACATTCAGCAATACATTTGCATTCAAAACTGCACCTAATTCATTGCTTTGTGAAGCTTGAAAGTTTCTTTATGCTTACAGTAAAACAAAACTTAACCTATTACAGATAACTTTCTGTAACATATCTTAATCTTTCACAGGCATTTTTCATGGCAGTATGAATCTGTGTTTATTTCATTATGTATGCAAAACTACATATCAGTTAAGAAAAAAAAAAAAAAACCAACAAAACCAGGATGAAAACAAATCATTTATTTGATGGATGTCAGTGATGGCCATGTAGAGAACAAGCACAAAATAAAAAGTTCTGAAAGCAAATATCAAAACTGACAGGTATCATCATAAGTTTCCTTTTCTCTTTGCTGTACCTTGGATGTCTTACTGTATGTGTTAAACTTAACACTTTCTTAATTACTGCAGAAAAACTTGTATAAACATAAAGAGTAATTTAGATATGATTCACATAATTTATGCAAATAATATTCATTACTATTTAGACAATGCTATCATCCAGTGACCATTTCAACTGTCTCAAATATGCTTAATAGAAGAATGGAAGTGTTCAAAAAAATCATAATCTTCCATAATTTGGAATTAATTTTCCAGCAAAAGAAAGTCTTATTGTCCACCTGGTCTGTGCTGTGATAAACCGTTAAAGGAAGACTAACTGAGTCAGAGCCACAGCACCGGTGCCTTGGCCAAAACCAGCACCCACAGAAATGAAGTTGACCCTGACATCAACATCTCCACAACGTGCCAAGGAGGCCCTCTCATGGCCACCAGCAGGATAGGGCTGCGCTTCACCATGCTACCAGTAAGCACTGCCCCAGATCTGGCAGCCAAACTCTTGTGGGTATGCACTTAGGAACCTTACAATAAACTTGGGGGGGCAGGGGGGAAGGTGGAGCGTTAATCCCGCACATTTCCTATTCCATTCTGTTCTATTCTATTCTATTCTATTCTGTTCCATTCCATTCTATCCTACTGTAAAACTTTGACAGTCATTTCCTCACGTCCTATCAATTATTACTTGGGAAACCAGACTGACACCCACCTCACTCCAACCTGCTTTCAGGTAGTCATAGAGAGTGATAAGGTCTTCCGTCAACCTCCTTTATGCTCCTCCAGAGCCTTCACCAGCTTCCTTGCTTTTTCTTGGACATATCTACATACAATTATATGTATATTTTTGAAAATGCATTACCTCATTTATTGCCTCCCTTGAATCATTCATATACTTCAGAATTCTATGATCAAATTCAATTATGTAATGAGAATATATTAAGGCATTATATCAGCTAAGATTTAAAATTATCTCACAGTTTTATGATCCTCAAGGTAAAAGTTTTTTCCATTTATTGTACAATCCTAGAACGGTTTGGGTTGAAATTGAAATTTTAAAGATCATCTAGTCCAGGCCTACTTCCATGAAAGATACTAGATCAAGTTGCTCAACGTCCTGTCCAATAAGGCCTTGAACACTTCCAGGAGTGGATCATCTAAACTTTTCTGGGCAACCTGTTCCAATGCCTCACTACAATCATTGTAAAAAACTTCTTCCTTATATTTAATCCAAACCTACCCTCTTCAAGTTTAACACCGTTACCCTTTGTTCTGGCGCTATGAGCTTTTGTTATAGTCTCTATCTTTCTAATCAGTGCCCTTTAAAGATTGAAAGACACAATAAGATCTGTTTCCTCTAGCTGGCACAACCCCAACTATCTCAATCTTTATTCACAGCACACATTTCCATCCCTCTGATCGTTTTTATGGCCTTCCTCTGAACCTGCTCAAGCAGTTCCATGTCTTTCCTCTACTGAAGAATCCAGACCTGAATGTAGTAACCTACATCGGGTTTCACTAGAACAGAGCAAAGAAGGAGAATCACAGAATCACAGAATTGTTAGGGTAGGAAGGGACCTCTAGAGATCATCCAGTCCAACACCCCTGTCAAGATATTGTCACCTAGAGCAGGTTACACATCCAGGTGGGTTTGGAATGTCTCCAGACAGGGAGACCCAATAGCCCCCTCGGGCAGCCCGCTCCAGTGTTCTGCCACCCTCAAAGAAAGCAATTCTTCCTCATGTTAAGATGATGGAACTTCTTCTGTTTTAGTTAACGACTATTGCTCCTTTTCTTGTTGCTGGGCACTGCTGAAAAGAGTCTGGCACCATCCTTTGGCACCTGCCTTTGAGAGATTTTTATGTATTGATGAGGTTCTCTCCCAGTCTTCTCTAGGCTAAACAGGCCTAGTTCCCGCAGACTCTTCTCATAGGAGAGATGTTCCAGACCCTCATCAACTTTCTGGCCTCTGCTGGACCTTCACCAGTAGCAAATGGTCTTTCTTGGACTGTGGAGACCAGAACCGAACCCAATACTCCAGATGGAGCCTGCAGGGCAGAGTAGAGAATGAAGATCATCTCCCTAGGCCTGCTGACCACACTCTTCCCGATGTACCTCAGGATATTATTGGCTCTCCTGACTGCAATGGCATTGCCAGCTCATGGTCAACTTGCCATCTACCAAGATTCTTGGGTTCTTCTCTGTAAAGCTGTGCTTTAGTAGGTCGCCCCAACCTCTGCTGGTACTCGGGGTTCTTCATCCCCAGGTTCAGGACCCTACGCTTGCTGTTGTTGAACTTCATTAGGTTTCTCTCCATCCAACTCTCCAGCCGTTCAAGGTCCTGCTGAACAGCAGCACAGCCTTCAGCTATATCAGCCACTCCCCCCAGTTTTGAATTGTCAGCAAACTTGCTTAGTCTGCACTCTACCTGTTAGTCCAGGCTGCTGATAAACAAGTTGAATAGGACTGGACACAGAATTAATCCCTTGGGAGCTCCACAGACTATAGGCCTCCAATTCTATTCCACTGATAATAACCCTCTGATCTCCGCCATTCATCAAGTTCTTGATGCATCTCACTGTCTCTTCATCTAACCCACAGATCCTGAGCTTACCTATGAGGATATTATGGGAAAGAGTGACAAAAGACTTGCTGAAATCAGGGTAGACAACATCCACTGCTCTCCCCTCATCAACCCATACTGCCATGCCATCATAGGATATTGCATTGGTCAGGCAAGATTTCGTCTTGGTAAATCCGTGCTGACTACTCCCAATGACCTTCTTTTCTTTTACATGCTTGGTACTGACCTCCAGAATGATCTGTTCCACCACCTTTCCAATAGAGGTGAGACTGACTGGCCAGTAGTTTCCTAGGCTCTCCTCTTTTCTCTTTTTGAAGATGGGAGTAAAATTGGCTTTCCTCCAGTCATCGAGCACTTCTCACCATGTTCTCCATTTTTCGAAGATGAGGAAGAGCAGCTTAGCAACATCTGCCAACTCCCTCAGACCCATGAGTGCATCCCACCAGGGGCCAAGGATTTTTGGGTGTTGAATATCCCTAGCCCATCTCTAACCGAATTTTCTACCACCAAGAAGTCTTCCTTTCTTTAGCCTTTCTCTCTTAGCCTCAACATTCATGATTCCTGAAGGCCAGCCTCAACAGTAAAGACTGAGGCAAAGAAGGCATTCAGTAATTCCACCTTCTCTTTGTCTTCCACCACCAGGTTGTGACCTCCTTGACTTTCTGGGGTGAATATGCACATTGGTGTCTCATATCCAGCTTTTCATCCACAAGATCCTCAACTCCTTCTTGGCAGGGCTGCTTTCAATTCATTTCATCCCCCAGTCTGTATTGATATCGGGGATTGTGTCAATCTAAGTGTAAGACCTTGCAGTTGATGTTGAAATTATTGAGGTTAAGAGAAATTTACAAAGGAACAGCAGCATTGGGAAGTTTTTTGTTTATTACTTTTCTACTTATGTTTCACATTTTAAAACCAAATCCTATGTAGACCATAGGCATTGCTGACATTTGCATAGGTTAAGACTTTATAACACCATACGATCACTTTAATCCACCTGGTTACAATGCATAATTCCCTAACACAGAGCTCTAGAGACATGTTTGAGTTCCATGTTATTCCAAGGTCAATAAATAGTTCGCCTAACAGCTCCATCTTTGCTGCTATGGTCGGTTAGTAGTGTCATTAGAAAGCAAGAATCAAACTGCTGGAAATATTCCAATAAAATAATGTTGGATGGTTTCCAGAAAGTCTTTTCCAAAAGACATTAGTTACTCCATCTCCTCTTGGACTGGCAGTTATCCAGATAATGTCCTATACTCTGTATGGTGTTGCCTAGTGACTCACTGTGTATTATCTATGCCCCACTGCATCATGAATTGTCCTTGGTATCTGATAGCAATCAACTAGAAATCTCACAATGATTTTGTTATAGATTCTTGTACCATTTTTATGTTTTAGGCTACGTGAGAGGGTTTGCTTAAGACTGTATTTTTATCACAAGCAGATTCGGAGTGGGATTCCATGACTCCTGATTTTCTGCAGGTCATGATTTGGGTAATGAAAGAGTTGTCTCAAGATTAAAAAATTATAACATACCAATCATTCTCCTCCTGAATAACAAGAAATAGTTTCAGAGAAAGTTTTAAAGAGAAGAGGTGGAGATAACTTTGAAGAAGACTAAAGTAGTCCCAGTTGTATTCATGAAATGAGATAGAGTTTGATTGACTGTTTGCAGGAAAGTACTGAAATCCTTAACCCACTCCTATTTTAAGAATTTTGTGAGCTTTATTACACATCCTTTACTTGGATGATACCAGAGAACGATTGGTAGGTAGATCATCAAATATTTTTTTCCTTTATTTAGGGCATTTTTTTGTCATAGAGAATGAGTATTTTTACCTAAATGATGACTAAGGAATAAAAGTTATATATTTAAACTGATGAACTTTGTGTCAATCAGCATAATAGCTCTTTTACTGGAACTGCATCAGAAATAAATTGCTTTCATGATTCTCTCTGAACTAAATCCAAGAACAAATTCATTTTCTGTTGTGTTCCAAAAATTTTGTCCCTCTGCAGGGTAGAGTACAGTGTGTAAAATTGCATAGTGGAGTTTTGCACATTTATTTTTCTTCATACAATGATTTAGAAAATTGATTTTTTTTCTTCATTCCCTCTCCTTATCTCCTATGTTGTCTTTTAATTTCTCAAGTTGTACTTTCTCTCTTTTTTTTACAAATTACAGATCAAAGGATTCTGTGATCATTGGAAAGAGCAGCATATTTCACAGGCTTCCTTAATTTTCTTGTTCTTATATGTTTTATATATATATATATTTAAGTACTGCTTTCACCACTGAAGCAAAATGAGCTGCAATTATTTTAAAGAACAAGACTTAGTATATGGGTAATACTTAACTTTTTCTTATTTAATTAAAAGCATTTTTAAAAATTTATTATAAATTTATACAGTGCATTTTGATGAAAGGAAAGGTAATATTATTATGATCAGCTGCAGTGTATGAATTCAAATTTAGGTAAAACAAACTCACCAGCCAGCTTAGAAAATGGAAAAAGATCAACTAAAGTTCTAGATGACAAGGAATCAAGTGCAATTCTTTGAAGTTTATTATATCTTCTTGACTTTCATTTCAAGACACAGGTAATTTTTTTCATCTGCACTTTTTTAATGCGGCTACACAAATATGCAAATGAGGCCTACAAACATACTTTTAAACAATCTGGCTGTGACAGAATCAAAAGACTACTTCTGATACCTCATTTTAGAGCTCTATGCTTTATTAATCAATCTGACACTATAAACAAAAACATAGTTTTTTTAGGTCTTAGCATAGGTATTTTGCTGGACTGAAATATCTCAAAGCATAGCTGAGAGGTATTAGCAAAGCCATGTTATGTCTAAGGTAATTATTATGTGATACATGATTCTGCTTGGTGATCACATTGATGAAACTAATTTCACAATTCTGTGTTTGGTTGGTTTTGTTTATAAACTGCAAGAATGATCATTTTACTTGGTACGAAAAAGCCAGGCACATAAAATCTTTGACAATTTTTTTTTTGCATCAATTAAAAGGGGACATTTTAGTCTTTGGATAAAATGCAGCCTGTGTTAACAGCTGAGGTAAACAGCAAGCTGAATTCAGATCTTTGCACAGATCTTCTTTTGCAAAATTTATGGTCAAAAAAGAGTACTTAGGTGAAAATCCTTTCCCTTGCTTTTTTTCTTTTTCATCATCTTAAAAAACCTTGTCCATGTTCATGGAATATGTTTGCTTTACATCTGTTTTATCTTGCTTTGCTTATATACAAATGCAGAATTTCTATGATTCCATGCACAATCTTCATACCAAGTCAAGTCTGCTGAAAACACAGAATGAAGACTGTTGTAGTTACACAGTTTTAGTCAGGATTTTTTCTTAATATTTAATTAGCTGTGAAAATAGAGTTCTCCCCTGGAGATCCTGCTGTTTTCCTAGACAGGATGAATTACTGCTTTTCCTGTATATTGAGCACTGTTCTTACTTCTCTGACTCTAGCAATGTTGTCTCTTCATTTACACATTTGCCCATGGAACTGCCCATTTTATGGTATTTAGAAAAACTTGCAAAAAGCACCTTTCAGCCCCTGGATAAAATTATGGAAGATCTTAGCAGTATCTAAAGGACTAGAAAGTGACTGAAAATAAATCATGGTAAATTGTGTTTAACCAACCTGATCCTTTCCTATGATGTAACAATTTGTAATGTGTAACGGTAGAGCTGTGGATGTCATCTACATCATTTTCATTTTAGCAAGGTGTTAAACTGGTAAGATATGGACTGACAATAGGTGAAAAATTGGCTCAACTTCCAGACATAAAAAGGGATATTGTGAGTAAGAAGGGGAAAAATTATGGAAGGAAAAGAGTTCTCACATGTGTCATAAACTGAAAAAGATGTTCACATTTAGGAGGCTCAAGGGAAAAAGAAAACCCACTGTGACTGTCAAATTCATAGGACTGTGTAAGAATTCTGCACATAAAAAAAGGAAAAAAACCGATGAGATTAGTTAATAGAATTTAGCATCACTATTCATCTGAGGGTTCTGTCTGACACAGAAAAAATACATATTAGTTTTTTGCTGCTACTATTACAATTTCACTCTAAGCAAATAAGAACAGCACAAAATATCTGCTCAGCTACTTAAAACACTTTTTCAATGCTTTAGGTAACAAGTGAATTTTATTTTGACTGCTATAATTGTATAGTTTCAAAATTAAGATTATTATTTCAGCTGCACTTCCTGATGACACTGTGTAGAAGACTACCTTTGGCCAGATATATTAACAACTTGTGTATTTGTTAAACTTGTAAGTTAAATTTGTAGTTGAAATAAGAACATAATGGGTTTTGGTTTTATCACCCCTGGAAATGGCACCAGTGTTGTCATAGAATCATAGAATAATTTATGTTTGAAAAGATCTTTAAGATCACTGAGCTGTAAAGTAACTCTGAACTAGCACTGCCAAGTCTACCACCAGAACACTTTTATGGCAGCTGGGGGCATGTGCCTGTCTTTTTTATACTTCTAGGGATGTTGACTCAATCACTTCCCTAGGCAGTCTGTTTCAATGTTTGGCAACCTCTGCAATGAAGAAATTTTTCCTAATATCCAATCTACGCTTCCTCTGGTGCACCTTGAGGTTATTTCCTCTTGTCCTTTTGCTTGTGACTTGGGGAGCTGTCCAACCCCATGTAGCTGTAGAGAGAAGTAAGGCAGTCCCTGAACCTCCTTTTCTCCGGTCTAGAAAACCTCAGCCACCTCAACTTCTCACAGGACTTGTGCTCTAGCTTTTTCAGAGTCAGAGTCATTGCTGTTGCTGAAACATCAGTCTTTTGCACTTCAGTGCATCCTAAGCTATTTGCAACACTGTGTCAGGTTATGTACTTAACTTTCCAAGATCTGAGAATTTTATTTTTGAAAGCACTGTTCCAATGTTCTCAGTGTGTTAGGGAAAGAATTCACTTGGATTGCTGTTACCAACATTCATTTTTGCCTTTTAAATACTTCTTTGTTTCTAAAATCTGCAAACAGCATAAAAACTAGTCATTCTGTCAGTCACTGAAACCCCAGTGTCTCACTGCTTTCAAATTCATTTTACATATATCTAGACATGATGTGCAGAATAATTGACAGTACCTGGTCTAATATGCATTTTCAACTTTGATTATGAAAGGGAAATTGAGAGATGTCCAAGGTACCACTACTCTAAGCAATAAGTGATACAGTAGCTGGAAAATTCCCTTGCAAATCTTTAACGTATTTAGAAAGTGCCTTATTGTTTTAAAGATTCCCAGTCATCTAGTCGAAAGGAAAGTAATAGTTTTATGGGTATAAAGTCTTTCATTTGCTGACATCTCCAAATGCTTCATGTATTAAAAGCATTATACACATTATCACATAAATGCTGAAGTATCTAGATGATGAGACTGCAGATACTGTCACACTGTGTACGTGAAAGAGACATCCGGTCAAGGGAAAAATCCCTGCGAGAGACAAGACTATGGAAGAGATACTGTTAATTTAGCTGGAGATACTGTTAATTCAACCAACATGAGGTCTTGGGTTTTAAAGCTAAATCTAATACTGCATCTGAAATATTCCCAGCAGCTGGTTAATTTTTTTTTTTTTTTTAATATTTTAATTTTTATTCTTCCTATTTTATTTCTAGCACTTTTACTAGGGAAATCTCTTCCCTTTGTTCTTTTCATCAAAGATGCATTTAAATGACCCTTTTGCTGGTGTCTGGGCAATTTAATTCTACTCGATTATTACAGGTATATGATTTTCACATGTGTACCTTAAGAACTGCAGATTCTAACCTTTGAGGCTTTCTAGTCAGGATATTAAAAACTTACCCATAATTACTAATTTTCAGTGACAGTGAGTGGTATCATTCAATTCATTAGATATCTGGCCTTTCTATGCAGCAGGCAAAACTTATTCAGAACTCTAAGATTTAAATGAAAAAAGCATAAAGAAGCAGTGGCAAGAATAACAACTATGTATATTCTTATAAATAGTTTATCTATTTTTCAAGTTGCTAAAATAATTTCAAAGATGGTAAACTATATTTTAATGCACTTGAGAACATTCCTCAACGTACTGCAGTTAACATTGTAGTTTCCTGTTTTTCAGGTCATTTTTTCTGAGACTGTTGAAATATAGCTTTTTAAGTTTTGAAAAAAAAATCTTTTAAATATAATCTGGATAACATATAATGGCATCTCATTAATTCTTTTGAATATTAATAAAATATCAACATTTACAAGGAATGACTGAATATTAAAACATGCACTATTATTAAAGGCCATATTTACAATTTTATAAGGCTAAAATTCTAGAAAACAGCACACCTGCAATAATGAAAACATTTAAATGTAATTCCTAAAGTATGTCATAAAAGATTTAATTTCCTATGTTACACAAACAGCGAGTGTTTGCATACTAACATTGCCATGGTGAGTACATTACTCATGTAATATGAGATGGTAATCAGGAATATAGTCAAAGCTCCTCCCAGATAAAGACGCTTGGTGTGCGAAATTCATTGTTATGAACAAATAGTAATATTTCTAGAAGGCCAATGTGAATTATTCTTTGAGTTTTCCTTCAAGAGAATGTTCTGGTATTTTTTATAATTCATCATATGATACAGAATATAGCAGCTTATAACTAAACCAGAAAAAAAAAAAAATCAACCCCCCCCAAACTGTTTTACCCATGAGGTGTCTTTTTTATTTAAATCTATGAAAGTATTTGATCATAAGTTAGTTTTTTAAAAGGTGGAGCACATTCGGGTTAATCAAAGCACCAGCCCTTCTTGCATGGGAAATACTCTTACCAAAAGAAAAATGTAGGAATGAGATTTTAAACAAGGAAGCTAAAATAATTCAGCTTTACTGAACTTGTAAACAGTTCTGACAGTATTTACAGGTTAATCTAGTCCTTTGTGTCTTTTTGCAGCCTGTCTCTCCCAGGTCAGAAATTAGAAGAAATATTGTTAGAAGCAATATTTTTAGAAACATCATCTGTGCATCATCTGTAAATCTGCTTGAATAGTTAGGCTTTTTTCTTGAATCAGAAGGGAAATAATTTTGAAGTCCTTGATGAACCTGAATCAAACCAACATAACACCCTTGTCTACTTACTGATTCAACTAAAAACTGACATCTCCTGGCAAGATCTGTATCAGCATGAAGTCTCTGTGTTTACTACAGCCTGCAGGGCAGCCTCATGTTCCACCTGCCTTTTCATCCTAACATCATTCTCTCTGTTTTACTGTGACATTTGCCATCATGTGCAGTCTGATCCTTCTCTTTCTTTACCTTTGCCTGGGATTGCATTGGTTTTGTTTCTAAGAAGATATTTAAGTAAAATATTCCAAGTGAGTTGTTATTCTTTCTCGGTGGACAGCTAGCTCTGTTTCTAGCAGAAGATCCTGCAAATGCCAGATCAATCCAAGGTCTATCCTAGATCTCACAGCAGCAAGCATCACTGTGTGCATGCATGCATTGCCAAATTCATGTGCTGTGCAAAATGCAGAGTGTGAAAAGAGATTTGCCCCCTCACCCTCCCAAGTCCCCAGTTTTGTTGATCACTACTATGGTATTGACAGACATGTAGCACTTCAGTTCAGCTTTGTTTATATTCCAAAATACTGTGTACTGGATTTAGGAAACTGGAAAGATGTTGAAATATTGTTTTGAGAAATATTGAGTTCTTGTACTCAAGCACTGATGACCCTCACATAGGCTTATCAAAGCAATTTTAAAAAATGCTGTTGATGTAAATTAAAACTCAGCCAGGCCAGCTTACATTAGAATTACCTTAAAGCAGTACTGAAACGAAAAAAAGTCCCTAAAATTCACAGAAAGGTGGGAGAAAATCTCTTGGAGAAAATCACTTTTAATAGACATCTCCCTTTTATATTAGTGAGCCAGCAGGGTACCTGCTATCGAATGTTTAGGGCGTATTAGAATATTTAAACTGGCTATTGTTAGCTAAATAAGGATGTAGGCATCTGAACCTAATTTCAAGTCCAAAGAAAGATACCAGTTTTATTTTGCAGAATTCTCAACTTCCAAATTCATTAGTCAGTTCTCTCAGATTTCTAGTTTCCAAGGTTACTATGTGCCATGTGTTTCCTGAGCAGTTTGTTCTTCAGACTAGATTTATATTACAACTCAGGTTTAGACAGACAGCTGCCTAAATTCTATCTCAAAAAGTAAAAACAAAAAAACAAACAAATCCCACTGAAAAACCAACCAACAAATTAGAAAAATTCCTAACCATAGTTTTAGTTTTTTAATTAGGTATTTATTATAGTTTTTATGGAAGTGTAAGCATAAAGTCAATCATATAGGTGGGTGCAAATGAGATGACATTGACATATACATCCACTGCAGGGAATTCTTTTACTTGTTTGTCAACAGTAAACCTACCTTCTAAATAAAGGTATGCATCTTAATTTGTATTTGGTGTAACAAGTGCAGACAAATTGAAGATGTCTGTCTTTGCAGTTAAGCCTACAACTTCTTAAACTGTACTGGCACAGCATGGTGCTGTGCCATTAACCCTGTTGATATAGGCTGGGAAGGCTACTTTGTATGTATATTTTTTATACCATCTATTTCCTTTATGCACCTTCCTTTTCCTCCTTTAGGTTACTTCATTCCATTCGGACAATGAAATTTCATTTGTTACCTTTTAAATGCATTCTGTATTAAATTAACTTATTGCAGGTACCCACAAAAAAGCAAACACAATTTTAACAGTGAATTTGAACATAATTTTCTGGGTGACTCACTATACATATAAGAACAGAAAAGAGTGCAAGAAACTTTGTATAGCTCAACAGCTATTTTTATTGGAAAATTAATTTGATTATCTTTTCTTTTTGATTATCCTGATCATCTTTGACATATTTTTAAATTTTCTTTTAAGATGTTGTACTGAAATATGAACAATTTTTTTAGCTGAAAGACCAGATCTACCAGGAGAATGGCTTTTGCTTATTGTCATTGTGCTGCAAAGTAACTATTTAAATTAGTTAATAAAAACTTTGCATCAGAAAAAGTTCACATTGATTAATCCAGTCTATAATAAAAAAAAACCCTGCCTAACTTACTTCTGTTGTAATATATTAATAAAACTATGATTGCTTTCTTTTTGTTTTTTAATTTTATTTAGAAGGCAAATAAACCTGATCTCATTCAATGGTTATTTTATCTCCCCTAAAACTGAAGGATTTTGCAGGTTACGGATAAAAATGCAATTATGAATATTTTTTGTTAGCTCCTGCTGAGTACCATTTCCTGTGTTACTGCACTTCTGAATATCTGAGTGATACTCTTCTGCTATGCAGGAAATCTGCTGTCACAATTATTTTGGACTGAGTTTCAGCAACTGGTTTCTAATTTTGTTAAAATAACCAATGCAATTGTTAACCCTTTGGCATCTTCTCAGATGATCTACATGATTTTGCCCAAAAATCCACTCTATTTAAGCTTGTTACATTGCTCAGCAGATTCAATCTAAGTATTCTATCTTGTTTTTTAGCTAGCATGTTATAAAAGTTTTGTCAGGAAAATACTAGGAAGATAATATATTAGCACATTAATTCTTTACAGAATATTGAAGATTAAACCAAAACTTTTTCATACTACCGTGCTTGTTATAAATATTGCATGAATATCCAATATAGGAGTACTACCCGTTCAAACTTCTCCCAGGGAAAGTTGTAAGAGTTCACTCTGTGGATGAATTAAAAAAAAAGCCAATATAAATAAAAGTCCAACCCAATATAATTCCTAAGGAGCTTTGCCTTAAGCAACTAGCTCTCCCAAATTGTGGCTAGTACCTTAATCCTCAGGAAATGCACTAGGAAGACTTGCTTAAATATTTCTGACAAACAGTAGGAACTGTTTCACAATATATCCATGCAGAAATAAGAAAAACCTCTACTTCTTATAAATGAAGATTTTAATATTTTTAAAAAAACAGAAAATAGAGAAAATTAATAATGGTGTGATTAACCTTTATTTTATGTCTAGGATACTCTCAAGATGGTTAATTAGTAAGAGTAATGTTCTGATGACACTGGTGATAGAAGTCAAGGGGTTTAGTCAAAAGCAAATAACACAATTGAAAAATTAATTTTGATATCAATGAAGGTGATTCTCTGGACATATTTCCAAAAAATAAAATTATAAAGTTTTTAAGAATGTCTGGGCAATTTCAATGAAATGCTATATTTCGAGCCTCTTTCTATTTTATTTCTGCTTCTTGACATTGTAGGCTCAATATAATTTTATTTCTTAGAAAATTCCAGTGAAGAGTTACCTGTGAGAACTACCAGCTTCTTCTTCAGCCCTTCTCAGCTCTGAAAGGGACTGGTAAACAGTTAATACAATCTCAAAATCCATTTTATATAGAGAAATTTAACTTTAAGCATGTGTATTGAATATTTATGTCATCCTCCAGCAATTTTCCAAGAAGTCTATTGATATTCACCAATAGATAGCTTTATTGTTTTATATTCTAAAATTTCCTTTGTCTAGTAATCTTGAAATTTGAGTACAAAGATTTTCAGACAAAGTACTTTTTTCTTTCTGATTCTAAGGAGAATGTATTTAGTTCTAGTGATTTCTTGTTCAAATTCATTGTGCTAACCAAGAGACAAAGCATTATAAATGGCTTCCAGTCTGTCTTCTTGACCAGACTCAGGTAAAGTGAAAAACATTTCAGACAATATTGGGTTTGATACATGGAGGTGCCAGTGGGAGTTTAGTTATGCAATTTTAAAAAAAAATGAATTGATTTAAAATATTCACCAAGTCTCATTTGAGATGCAGAATTTATTCTAATCTTATTTCAGTGCAATTATTGCATATGCTTCAAATCAGCAGCATATCTTTGCTTCTACCCCATGCTGATTATGCATTTCTGAATTTGTTTTCTCATTGGACTGAAAAACTTGTTTGATTGTTGCCCTATTAATCCAAGCATTTTTAAAGCCAGAAACTTTTGAATGTCTGCCAAATTGAAGCTCTATTCTCTTGATGCCTTTCGCCAGCAGAAGAAAGAAAAGACCTAATCTTTCTCAAAGCTGGATTGAGAACGCAGGCTCTCAAAAATTAAAGATGACAAACCAGAAGGGGGTTTTCTCTGAACGGTGTTGATGAGACACATGGTACAGGACTCAGAAGGTGAATCACTCTATTACCACATTTAATAAAACAAGACAATGCATAATACAAATTGCATGTTATACAATAAAAAATCATGTCATCCTCCCATTTGGATTTGATACTATGTCGTTCTGGTCTAAATCCACCAATCAGCAGCACATACTTGTACACATATGTGTTTTACCTATGCATACATGTCTTTCCCCAATGACTAGAACTAAGAGAAAATTAAAATTAAACTGACTGGTGAACTGAATGCACCATTCTAAAAAAAGTGAACATCTATAATATAGGCAGAAAAACAAAGTAAAATGAAAATTTTTTTGCAGCATTGTAATTGTTGAATAACTAATATTTAACAGTAAATTGCTATGAATCACAAGGATGTTCAGTCTCTTGGGAGAATTTGAGTTGGTTTTATTTCTTCTGTCAGAAACAATGTGGATTTTTTTTTCTGCTTGTTGATTTAATCATTTCCTCTAAACCACTACACGAAATTTTTGGAATGGAAGTTTTACAGTGTGGCAACTGAAAAGAGCCAATTATACCTTTCAACTATTCTAGAATATACCCAAAATATCACAATATAACTTAGAGCAGAATTTAGTCATAAAATCCCATGGTTGTGAGTAATAGAGTCTTATTTTTTATGCAGTTGAATAGGTTTTACCCTACGTTTTCTGAAAACAATACTTTTAAAAACAGATGCGAGATGACCATTAGAAGTTCATATCAACAAAAGCAGCATGAACTATTATTATTATTGTTGTTATTGTTATTATTAAAAAGTAGTATTTAATGATAAGTTGTCCCATAAATAAAAATCCATGCTGTAAAGCATTAAAATAGTATAAATGAAATCAGCATGCTCTTTTTGGTTTGTTTTTTTTTCCTTGAATCATTAGCCAAACATTGCTATTAACTTCTCTGACTGAAAATGTTGATGACAAAAAGGCTGGATTTTCTGCTTCTGAGCTACACAGGCAAATTTAAATGCCAAAAAATTCCTTTATAGAAAGATAGAATATTATTTTACTTTTCCCATGACTGGATCAGAGCTGTGATTACAGACTGGAAGATTCAAAGGCACGTATTCAAAAATCAAACCTCAGGGCAACCAGTAACCTTTCATTGTCAGAAAACTAACAGCCAGCTTATCAGAAAAGAAAAGGAAAATCTTAAGAATGGAAAAAAAATAAACAAAAAATTTTAAATATTTTTTCTTATATGCATGAGTAAACAAGAAGATATTTATTTGTTACAGTTCTAGGAAGAAACTTCTTGTATCCATGCCTTTGTAAGTGCAACATTAGATGCTTAAGGATCTCAACAACAGTACAGTTTTTAAAAGTTGCTACTGGAAACTTTTTACATTAATTTTATTTTTTTCAAGAATAAGAACAGATCTGCTACCTGAATGCTCTATTTTTAGATGTTCTCAGAAGTATACAGTGATAAATGCTTAGCAATTATAGGTTTAGCTTTGCGGGGAAAAAATAATCAGTGATCGTAAAAGACATAGAGTGATCCACTTCAGGAAGGCTCTTGCTGCTGTGACACTACTGACTGT
The DNA here is from genome assembly GCA_013398015.1 of Oreocharis arfaki. Classification (NCBI taxonomy): domain Eukaryota; kingdom Metazoa; phylum Chordata; class Aves; order Passeriformes; family Paramythiidae; genus Oreocharis; species Oreocharis arfaki. The sequence goes on from VZRR01000413.1 coordinate 38,204, forward strand.
GCTTTTTATACGTTTTGATATTTCACAATAAATTACGTTAGATTAGCTACACCACTAAACTATATAATTTATTACATAGAATTAAGGAACATCATTTCTCAAAAATGTGAGTGTAAAACAATGACAAAATTATGCCGCATATTAATTATAAATGACTGAGTATTGAAATACTTCTAACTTTAACCCAACCCTTTTTTCAATGGCTGAAATAATCCTTAGATTAAGACCTTCAAAGAGATGATCCCACAGAATTTATTAGAAACAGTAGTTCTACAGGGGCCAGAAGCAGAATGCCAGGGTTTCCTCCAGTGCAGGGCTGAGGTTTCACCGGGATTTCTGCTGTTGGGTGGGGGGCAGGATCAGTCCCACTGCAGGGAATGGGGGTCAGACACAGCCTTGGGGTGGCCAGGCTGGACTGTGGAGATAAGGATGGGCTGGGACATCAGTCCAGAGGTCACTTTACTCCCTCTTAAACATTTTCGAAATGCATCCATGACTTGTGGTACTCTGTAATTTTTGTGAAATTGCCCCATGTTATTTGTCATGCTCAGAAGTCTCTCTTACCATCTGCAGAATTTCCTCACAGTCTCTTCCATTACCTAAACCTCAGACAAGGATATAAACATAGTGATATATTGTCTTATGTTAGTATGGTATTTTTGGTATATGGTATATTTATTTGTCTAATAAATATTGTAGAAAAATGTAAATGCTAAAGTTTTCCTTCTCAAGTAGCTCTAAAAACACCTCTGTCTTATTTTATCTTTCATATAGAATTTCTATTTGGAAATATATTTGAGCTGGTTGTTTTCTCACACCTATACCAAGTCCTAATATTTTGTAAAAAATTTCTACATAGAAAGTATGACTCCAGAGTTTTTCTTTTTTTTCCATAGTTACCATGTTTATACATCTCGAGAATATAAGAAGTGGAAATTTAAACCAGTTCTGTTTTTCAAATGACAAAGTGGAAAAAAATTCCAAATTCATTTATCAGTACTACAATATGGAGTTTAAATATAAAGTCCTGTTTATTTACCTCTTTTCCAAACACATAAGCAGAATTTCTCTTTATCTTTCCCCATTCCAGAACAAAGCATAAGGCTATCTACTAACAACAGCAGGTTTTGTACTCTTTCCTTACAGTGACTTTAAATTTTAGCATATGGTTAGATCTTTGGAACAAACTAAGGGAGCATACTGAAGCTGCTGAAAAAGAGATTAAGTAATTCATTATCTGTGGTTTCAAAGAGTGGATGTCTAATTTTTGTAATCTCCTTAAATATAAAGAGACAGAAGTCCAGTTTCAGTAATGCTGTCTTTCTTTGCAAATAGGCATTCTATCTTACGAATTCTTGATGTACATCTGCTTAACAAGCAAGGCAGATTTCATAACCACAATGCAACAAAGAAAACATTCAAACATTTGAAATCTTTTCTTTGTTTACTAAGGAGTGGTGAGGGGTCATATTGAAATTTCGGTTTCAAATATTATATTTACTGAGATTTATTGGTAGCAGAAAAACAATGTGAAACAAAAATCTGTTGGCTTTATTTTTTCAAAAACATGTAACCTTTGCCAGAAAGCAACTCATATAATATAGAGAATTAATTATTTTATTGCAATAAAATTTTTCTTTAAAAAATGGTTCAAATATATCAATATTTTTGATTAAAAACATATTCTAATAATTAAAGTATGTAAAGGACTAAATCTACTATAACTTTCCCAGTAGAAACATAGGTTTAGGATCTATGGCCGATGTATACTAGCATAGAAATTACATATATATGAATCTGTTAAAGTGCAAAATTTCATCCCATACGTGTTTTGATATCAACCTTTTATACTTAATATGCTGCAGAAAAGTCGTACATTCAAGTGCCCAAGTACCTTCGTAGGTGTAATTCTTCCAAATTCTCACATAGGTGAGCCTTTAGGTATTTCTCACAGTAGCAGTTTGTACCATTCTGGTGGAATCCACCTTCAGTTCAGAATAATGGATTTTTCGCTACAATTTTTTTAATGTCTGTTTTGCTTTATTTGTTCACTCGCTATCCATACACTACATACCTTATGTTTTACTTGCAATGTTTTTTCTTTTCATTGATCAGACCACACAAGGTGCAAGAAAATTGAGTCTTCAAAATTATCAGCACATAATTGTTATGAGGGTTAGCTATATTGTGAAAAACTCCTGAGTTTGACATTTCAGCCTTTACACACGTAAGCAACTCTGCATACTGAAAAGACAATTAAAAGTGCTGAAAATCCTAGTTTTCAGCACAATAAACAAAGAACAACACTCTCTTTTTTCCAGCTGTGATCATATAATGAAACTACTAAAACCTAAAATTGTCCAGAAAGCACTAGGTGTGCAATTTTTATGGTTTATTTATTTAAAAAGGTGAGGAGAGATTTTCAGCCTAGGACACAGAAACACAATTTCTGGATTTTCAGCTGCAGCTTAACACCTCATATTGTTAGAGAAATCAAGAAAACTCTTTGCTCTTTTATTTTCTTCTCTCTCTAATTTTAGTGTGGAAAAGCTCCTATTTGACCAAAACTACAGGGTTAAATTCAGTTCTTCAAGGTAGTTTAAGATTTTGTGAAAAAAAGAAAATGCTTTGTGTAATTTAAAAAGCTCCATAAATTCCTAAACTACTTACTTGCTTAACAACCAAAATTGTACCACTTTTGAAAAATATGCAGAAGAAAATACAGTGTAATAATCTTAAGATAAATGTAAATAAAATTGATATCTGTTCTCAGGAACTGTACTGATGATACTGAGAAAAGGTCTCTGCCTCTCTGGTGATGCACTTTACATTGCTCCTAAGTATTCTACTTATTGTTAAAGGCAGACTGAATTAAGGAATGAAGGACACTTCCTGGGGTGTTTGCTGAAGTAAACTTATCAAATTCACACAATAACCGTACACTTGAAGATAATGGTTAATTCTTACACATTATAAATTGATATCACTACTTACATAAAACTATCTTTGGCAACTATATTATAAATTGGATGTGAATATACAGTGCCATGGAACTTAAGCAAAATATTTAGCAGCTGTAGCTAGAATTCTATATGAGCCTGGCAATCAAGGCCCAGGTGACCAGGCTTGAATGTTCCTTGAAAGAAAACCAGGCTGGGCTTGTCTTCTTTCTTCTCCCATTTTCTTCATTTAATTCTGATGTCTAATGCCTCCCTGTCCCTAAGCCGAAAAATGTGTGTTTTCTGATTCCAGCATAGCTCTTTGGTGTGCATGAGCTAGGATATCCTGCCTCTTTGTGGTACCTAGTGCTTACCTTGCATTTGTCTGGGAACATTTTTCCCTTCATTGCTTCCTTGTGCAACCACACACAAATATGCCACTGCTATGGTCACATTGCTCTCATGCTTTTGAAAAATGCTCATCTATTGTGTTTGGCTATTCCATGAAAATATTACTAAATTCTGTTATTAATTGCAACATTTTGATCATACTTGGATTTAAGGAAAGCTGATATTAGCAAATCTAATTAAATAAGTAATTAACATTTTAATTGGAATATCTTTAAAACATCCAGGTGTCAAAAGGGCCTGCTTTGACTACATTGTCCAAATGGGAAATTACATTTGGTAGTTTCTAAAAGAAGGATATTTTATTGTGATGTTAGAAGTAATTTAAAATATGCTTATTAACACTAGAACAAAAGTCTTTAGGTTTCATTATTTTCCATTGTAGACCTACAGTAGATTATTCAATGACCTGCTGAGTAACAGAATTCTTTGTCTGTTGTGGGACTGCAGGTTTCATGCTCCAGTTTCTATCACTAAGGGTTCTGTGTGATGCCTTGATCCAAAAGCACACATAATTAAAAGGAGTCACCCATCCCTGTCACATATGCCATGTTGAATTTCATAATTCTACAGTGCCCTTAGGCACACAGCAGGGTTTACTCTTCAAAACCCCATGTCCTCTGTGTTATTACTTATCTAATAAGTAACATCAGTGTTGAATTCTGCTCCAGGCTGCTTTATATCAGAGAGCTACCATTTCAACACAATGGCGAAGTGGCATATCCTGACTTAACAATAATAGTTTCTAAGTAAGGTAGCTATTTCCTTCATCTCTTCTCATGCAAACAACAGTAGGCATGATGTGATGGTGCTGTTATTACTGTTTTTTGTGCTGCGGTAAAAATGTGTGGATACTGAAAAAAAAAAATCATTGAAGTATAAGTAATAATAATACAGCACTTTTTTCCACTTTTCAAACCAGAACTTGAAGCCTTCTTCTGGAAGGTTAACTGTGCATGTTTCGAAATGAAATTATGGAAGAAATTCTGAAATATACAAAAACGTTAGATAATTTAAATTAACAATTCCCTTTTTTATGACAGCTCTCCTTTAACCAAACATTAAGCCTAATACAAAGAGTTTTGCAAGGTCACCTAGGTTTAGCACTATAAGAACTTGCAGTTACCAGGTCCAAATTCCCTGAAAATGTTTTTGCTTACTTCTAAGACAGAAATTGGGCTAATACGAATTTAACATGACCCTGAAATGATTTGAAGATTTCTGGAAATCTAACTTTGAGCCACAGATAGAATTCTCAAGCCTTTGACAACTAGATAACCGAAATCAAATTACATCTCTCTCATGTAAACAACTTGATCATGCCTGGGTTACAGTTAATTCACATACAAATATACTGACTCCTATCTTAGTGTGTTTTATAAACTGATCGCTATTTGAGCGGTAAAAAAGGCACAAAGTAGCCAACCTTTTCCATGACCCATATCATTAGATCCCTTGCCCCACTGTGTAACAGGTCTATCTTCTCCTGATAACATACTTACAGAAAGCTTTTTAACTGCCCTTCACTTCCCTTGCTAGTTTCAACTCAAAGCTAGTTTTGGTTTTCCTCCAACCATTCCTACAAGAAGGGAAATGCCTTTGCATTCTTCCCATGTAGCCCGTCCCCACTTCTGTCATCTGTGTTCTTCCTTTTCGTAGCTGAGCTCAGTCAGGACCTCAGTCTTCGTCTATGCTGACCTTTTCCCAGACTTGCCTGACAAGAACAGACTATTCTTGTGCCCTGAGGAGGTTGTCTTTGAAGATCAAACAGCACTTGTATTCAGCAAATATCCATCTAAAAAATACGAAAATTATGTTTGATTTAAAATAACAACTTTAACATACTTTTTTCCTACGTCAGTTGTCTGGTTTTTAGTTTGGTTTGGTTTTGGTTTCTTTTTGCTGAAAGTTTGATACCTTGCCATCTAATTTAATTTTCCAGGATGCCAGTAGATATCTTAATACTTGCAGATCTAAAATATTGTCCTCAGCCTTCTCTTCTATATTCCTGCTTTCTCGGCATGGGAGCATGATAATCTTGTTGCAGCAATGAAGTACCTGTAAATACTAAGAATGGTGGATATATTATACTACTACTTGTGTGTAGCTTCAGTCTCATACTTGAAAACCCAGTTTATTACAATTAACCCATTTGTTAATTGAAAACTGTGTCCCCAGCTAACCCATAAATGTATGACCACTTGTTGTGCAAATGAAAATATTTAAATGTTAAAATGTTTCTAGATCCCAAGTTTGCATTTCCTTTTTTTTTTCCTTATTAGATAATCAAACTTCAAAAATCCATCCTCCCAATGGAGAGAGAAAAAACAAAGGTAAAAAACCTGGGAAACTTACCTAGGATTAAAAGCCAATTACAACTTTTTGTCCTTCTTACATTATGAGAAAGTTATGGACAGATTTAGAATAACAGCAGCAAGCTGTGAATGATATATGAAATGAAACAGTCCTGGTGATTATACTGCTGTGATGTTTGCTATGACCTATGGACGTTCAGGTGCACAATATCCATATTGTGGAAAGAAAAATATCCGTGGCAATGAAAGACTTTAGAAGTAAAATAAACTATATTTATGTGTGAGAGAGCTTTAAACTTTCAATGTGTGCTCTATTTTCCACTTCACATTCTTTCCTTTAATCACCCTGTTTCCAGACTAAAGCTCCTGAAGAAAAGATAAGAGCCTGTTCTCCAAAGTAGGCTGCTTAGCATGGTAAAGACCCATTACAGGTTAAAATGTTTTTCCTCTTCTCATCCCTAGGCAAGACATAAAATTTTGTTTCATGCATGAAGATGAATGGAAGCAGCTTGCAAATGAAAAGGAAAATAGCTTACAAGTGGTTTCATTTGCCTAAATTTGAAGCCTCTTATCACAGAAACCCTATGGATACTATCAAATACTCACAGACTTGTCCTGTGTTATCCAATGGGCTGAGCTTTTGTTCTATGCTAAGTGAACCATAAGGAGTTACCTCCTGATTGTGCAGTATCAATTAAAGAAGGATCAAGCCTATAGATATGCAATGTTCATGAGTAAACAATCTCTCACCAGAAATTATCAAATGTGGGCTAATTTTACTTATGGTATATATATAGTTTGGTGTAAATTTTAAACTTTGTGCTTAATAAATAACTTCTTTCTAAATTCTTTTATTATTTTCATCTCTTCAGGTAAGGGTTTTCAGATAGAGCTGACAATTGTTAGGTAGGAAACACATATCTCCTCCTAATCTCTGGATCCACTAAATTGCTGCACTGCAACAGTAATATTCCTCTTAGTGGAAAGATAATTTTAATTTGGGGGGGATTTTCCTGATTTATTTAAGATTTTTTTTAAAAAATATAAGTACATGTTGCAGCTTTTTTTTTTCTTCCACTTTTTATATTTTTGCCAAAACATGCATGGGTTCACGAAACAGTGTCATGACACAGCCACGCTAACAGAGCCCAGAGTGCCATGTTGACAGTGATGAGACATGGAAACTGCAGTTATTGAGTGGGTAGCCAATAGGGATTCCTGATGCAATGTCTAGTACAGTGAAAATTTGTGGATTTTCATTTGGGGTAAACTTTAAAATTGGAAGTGAGTAAAAAAAAAAAAGAAGTGGATTGAGAAAAAAGTTTTACAAAATATACAAAATACAAAAAGGCTTTAAAGCTGTACTTTAATATGATCTTTTTAGTATCTTCTTTAGTAAAAGCTTGAGATATCCATAATTCATCTGCTGCTTGATAATGACTTCATGGAGATGTCAATTTTTTACCATCCCAGAGATTTCCGAAGTAGGTTATTTAGTAAACTTTCTGACAGGTACTACAAGTAGTAATTACTGCAAGATTAGAGAGGCTTTATCACTGACGAAGCCTATGGTTAAGTTTACACTTGTCTTTTATACATTTCCAAATCCCTCACAGCTATAGCAAAGAATCTGTCCTCCCTTTTAACCAAAATTATGGAACAGGCCTCTATGCTTACGTTTTTTGCACGAGTCATTAAAAGGGTATACATGTAAGGGCAGAAATCGTAGGGGAGCAATGGCATATCATTCCCAGTGCTAGGGCAGAGTGGAGGCCAGCGGCTCTCCAGGTACCAGATGTGGGGAGTGATGGGCAATCCACCCGGGCAGACATGGCAGGGCCTCACAGCCAGAGTCTGTGCTGCCACTGCAGTCAGGGAGCAGGGTGGGCCTGGGGCAGCCTTGGAGATGATGGGCCACCTCTCCAGGGACAGGCTGAAGCTGGAGCACAGCTAAAGCTGGGTCAGGACATCACCCTGTGGGTGAGGATCAGAGTTTGGCCTGGCGAGGGGAACCAGGGACAGGTACAGCCTTGAGGCAGCCAGGAACATCTACCCTAGTGTTTCGGCTTAGTTTGATTGGGAAGTATGCTTTGGAAGTGAGTTGTTGTTTCTATTCTGCTTCACATTATGCTTTCAAATAATTCTTACTTGGTTTCTTTCTTTTGAATGAAATTATTTAGAAAGATGCTCTCCAGAATCACACTGAATGTTGTCCGATTGCCGCTGGTTATCACGTTCAAGTTGCCAAAGTAGAATTAGTTCAAAGTTAACTTTCCTATCTTCTCAATACTTTTCCACTGCATGGAGACTTAAATACATTGTGCTATTTTTCACTTGTAACATGTGCGTAGACCTAGGCTAGCTTCGAATTCTAAGAATATGGCTATCCTTCAATGAGCATAGAGTGCATGCAGCAATCTGAGTCAAGCATCTTTTCATATCACTAGTTTTGCCATTAAATTCCTTCTTATGGCGTAGAAAAAGTAAACAAAGCTGGCTACATTTTTATTAGTTACTACCACTAGTAGCCTTAGTACTGCTTGTAAGTTGTGGCCTGTTTCTAGTGCTTTCTGACAAATACTTTTTTAGGGGATCAAAGGGAAAGAATCAATTACCATAAGAGTTCTCATCTGTCTAATTATCTATTGGCCCATACTCAAAATAACATGTAAAGGATTCAAAGTTCTCATGCTCTTTTACCTGAAACCTTACACCATTTATTTCAAATTACACCTTTTCATTGCATAGACTACAGATTTACCTCTGACCTCTACTTTTCAGGATTTCGTTTCAGCTGCTCTGAAGTGAACAGTTCAGACTGACTGCTGCTGACTGACAGACAGACTGCTGCTACTCAAGGAGTGTAGCATGATGTCATACCTGAGATTACAAATCCTTCCTCACTTTGTTGATTCATCTGTAGTACATTTTGTTCCATAGTTGACTCAGTCATAGCTTCTATTGTCTTCGCTGGTCTCATTTGAGAGCTGCATTCAATAGCGAGTGAACCTGGACAGACTAATACCATCTTGCGGTGTGTCACTGTCATAATAATTAGAATAGTGTGGAAGTCAGTGCCATGTCTTACCTAAATGAGAAAATGACACCAGACGTGTCTTCTGCAACAATACTTAATGTAAACCTTTGCCGATTTTGAGACAAATTCGGAGGAATGTCCGAATTTCAACATGCTCTGATAGAAGGTAGGTTACAGCTGCCCATCCACCACCAGGTTCAGGAAAGAAATATTTCCTAGGAGGAAAGTGAAAGGGAAAAAAACCTATTTAACAAACACACAGGAAAAGAATAATAATGCTAAATAATAAAACCTCTCTCTGTGGAGAGAAACCTGGGAAGATTTAAATCCTTTCTGTGAGTGTGGTCTCTCTCCTCCTCTTCAGAGCTGGGTTTTCAGCATAGCCCCCTCCGGACCAGAGATGTAAGGTCTCCTAGGTATGTTTGGTGTTGCCAAACAGTTCCAGAAGAGAAGAGGAAGAAAACCAAAGTCCCAGGAGAAAAAAAAAAAAGAAGACTCTCTGTCTCTCTCTGGAGAAAACAGAACCGAAAGTTGGCAGAAAAGCAAGAAGGATGCCTCCTATGCTCTTCTGGCTGCAGCAGCAGAACGCAGAGGAGTAGCGACCTTGTAGCCCACCGCTTTGAAATGTTTGCTCGGATTTTTCTCTCCCCCCTCTCAGGCTCAGTTTAAAGGCACAGAAAGGCACAAGATTCATTTCTGGTCATAGAGCGGCAATAGAGGATACAACATCATAAAGTCACCCCAAGACAAAAGCCCAATGTGGATTGGCTCCTGTGGTAACATACAGAAATATCCTAACTACTCATCTGAAAATATTAATGAATAACTTACATTTATGCTAATTACAGGATATATATGTAAAGAAACACCAACTTATATGAAGACATCAGAATTTGTTTGTCTGTTCATTCATGTAATTGCTTTTTCCTTGCATAGCTATATATAATTAATTTTCAAAGCCCTTAATTAAATCTAGATCCAATGTACTTGCCTGATTTTAAACTTTTTAAAATGCACTACTGATTTAAGGAGCCAGTAAAGTCCTTGCTGATAAACCTAGAATGAATACATCAGTGAAGTAGTATCAGTGGATCTATTTATGATCAAGTTTAAACATGACTCACGGAAAGAAGAAAAAATTCCTTCACTTCAGTCAAGATGATAGATTTGGCTATTGCAATTTCCATTATTATATGGCTTGCAGAATTGTGCATGAAACCTTCATTATCATTATGGAAAATGAATGGCATTGCCAATTATTTAAGCAGGAATAATTTAGGAGCTGGCTAAACGGAGGCTAGTGTGAACAGAGCCAGAAAACATTACTTAAAAAACAAAAGTAGGGTCTCTGGCAGAGTTACTTAAATATTTTCATGTGTTATTACCAATGGCAGAACAATTCATAGAGGCTAGTCTTGGATTTTTTTAAATTATATTTGCTTCAAATTTTCATTCATATCCTAAAATACACAAAAAAAATTTCAAATCTCAATGCTATTAGACATCAATTATATGAGACTTGAATATCAATATCAAGTAAAAGGGTAAGCATAGGAAGTAACAGATTTCCAAAAAAATACAGTTTTTCACTGTATTTCATGGACAAGACTGGACTTATTGCCTAAAAAAGTACATAAGAAACAGTATTATCTACTACAGGGTTTTCCTGGTGTCATATTTAACAATGTAGCCCTTGATTACCAAAGTTGACTGAGACTTGTTTGTTCTGTTTTAAAAATATAATTTATGTTTAATTTTTGCAAAGTTTTATTGTTCACAGCAGTGTAAAAATTATTTCAATAATGCAATACAGAGAAACAGCTATTTTGATTGATGTAATCAAAAGTATTTCTATCATCTATACACTATTTTCCTTTTTTTTCTGCTAGTTTGAAACAAGTCATTGTCCCTGCCCATGGCAATGGGTTTGGAAGTAGACGATCTTCTTGGTCTCTTCTAACCAAAACTATTCTATGGTTTTATGATTATTAGAGGGGCTGGCTGCTTGTGTCATTATAATTATGTGTTATGCAAAATTCTGTGTGTAGATGTAGTGTGGTTTAAAAATGGTAAAGACTTCTGATTTTGTCTTGCATTTTCCATAGAAACAATTATTCAAGTTAGTTTGGGTTTTGGGTTTTTTTGGTGAGAACTTACTATTGAACTAATGCTACTGTTACAAAGTTGGTGCAGTGTCCTTCTTTAGCACCTAATTTTGGGAACAGATATGTAGGTAGCTGAAACTACATATATTTTTTCAGATGCCCCTCTAAAATTTATCTTCTGGTGATTCCAAGATATTATAGGCCATACATATCTTCCAGGATGGTCCATCGGGCCTGGAAAATTATTATAAGGATCTAAATGGCACTTAAATTTTTTTTTTCCTCAAATCTTATCTTTATAGTCTGTTAATGTGCTATATGTACAAAAACAGAATAATGAGAAGGTGCAGGTATGCTGATACCACTGCATAGAATGGTGACTGATAAAGCCATGTGCTTTGACATGGCTCAGACTTCACACATATTTGTTATTCTTACTATTTTTCACTTGTTTTCTATTGACAGTCATGGACAATAATAAGAAAATACATTCAGGATCTTGGGAACTATCATATTTGTCATTTATTCATTTCATTTAGAATGGTCATGCATAATAATAGATGAATGTAAAAAAACACTGCACATCATCATCGTCATATTTATTTTTCCTTCAGAGACTGAATTAAAAAATGAGATAGGCAAAAGATATCTAATCTCTTTTTTAGGACTCTGAGCCTACTGGTTTTTTACTGGTATCATCTTTCAGTGCTTAATTACCCTTGTTGTTAAGGAATACAATTATTTTCAAGGCAGAATTTGAACCTATTCAAAGTTTCCATATTTTTTTATATATCTGAATTAAATGACCAAGTACTCTGTCAAAGTTTTCTTCGATGAACTGATTAGACTGAGTTTGTTGTGGAGTCTCGCAGTGTGAATCTTGTTTTCTGTGCTTTGGATCATTTAAGCGTCCTTTCTTCAGTATTCCGCAATCTTGACAAATTCTAAAATGCATAACCAACCACTTGATATGGTGATGTCATGTACAAGGAGAAAATCATACCCCTTCATGTACTTTGTATTCTGCTTCTGAGCCCAGGGATCACATTTACCTTCTTGACCTTGGCAGAACTTTCTGACCTTATGGTAAGTCCTGAGAGGTGAGGCTTTCCTTAAAGAAGTTTTTCTAACTCAAACTCAAACAATCTGTATTGTTGCAGTGGTCAGAGCGTGTCTCACAGCAGCGAGGCAGGCTGCATCTTTCCCCTGGAGCGCCAAACGCGCACGGCGCATTCGCGTCCCGGTTAGATGTCAGCTCCTGGATGCGGCAGTGGTAAAGGAGGCGAGGAGGGTCTCCACATGGGGTTCCACAGAAAAACTTTATTTACATTCTGTATAAGACAGAGTATTTTGGTTTTAGACTCTGCAATTTTCACTGCTACTGAAGTCATGTGTAATGAAATAACTTACAAAGTTTTAATTTTTTCCACTAAGTTTTCAGTAGTGGTCTGATAGTTGAGTTTGATGCGATATTCAGAGTGTATTAGACACGTGCAAAATACAAGCCTAAAATACGGTTTTCTCAATTCATGCTTGATTAATTGGGTAATAAGCATACATTTGGCTTCAAGTTTTAGTTCCTATTGCCAATAATCATGGACAATAAAGTGTCTGTTAATGAAGACTGTATTCAGAAGCATGCATGTGCAACTGAAATAAACAAATATTTGAAAATATTGGATGCTGGAGTGGCAGGTTGGGTAACTTCGTCATATATGACATGTTGAATTACATAACTCTACCACGTCTGTAGGTATGCAGCAATGTCTACTTTTTCAACAGCCAATGTGTCTCTTTTACTGCTCATCTAATAAATAAGGGCTAAAATACTGCTTCAGGCTTGTTCGCATGACAGTTGACATTTCAAAATACTGACAAAGTGACATATCTTGAGTAAACCCTTCTAAATAAGTTGTCTCTTTCCCACATGCTTTTTTCTTTCATATAAGCAGCAGTAAGAATGCAACTGAGCTGCTGTCATTACTGGCATTTGAAGAAAATGTTTCTTTAAAAGTGGAAATTGAAACAAGATTACATGAAGTGTTACATCAATGTGTTTTATATTTGAGAACACAAAGCTTGACATTTACACTAGTTAGGTTTGATTTGCACAATAGAGAGAACTACACAATAAAAATGTTCCAATTTTACATGATTACAGGCCAATACTTATCATTAAACAAGACTTTTCTTGGGTTTAACTTTTTATTTGCTCTACAGAGCCTAGGAGAAAACAGGGAGAAAATTTTCTCAGCCACTTGACACCTCTTTTGAAAACTGAATTTTCAAGATGAATAAACATTTTACAAAAGAATGTTATATAACAAAGATTAAGTGAGTTTACATTTCAGATAAAGTACAGTTTAAGAGACAAGAATTTATTTTTCTGGGTCTTATTTCAATTTGTTGTAGACTTGAACTGACTAAAACAGTTCCTTTTTTCAAAGGACATAGTTGACAAAATATCTTTCTTTTTTTTTCTGCAGCTTCTCTAATTTTTATAGCATAAACTTTGTTAATGATTTCTTAATATTTGCTCAAGTTGCATTCCATATACCAGTAACATGCAAAAGCTAATTGCAGCAAATTATTGGTACTTTCAGAATCAAGGCGGCTTAATTCTGGTGAGTCTGGACAGAAAGCAAATATCTTCTGTCCCGGAGAATTCAGAAAATATAGTCTGGCTCACATCTCATATTCTCTAGCTTAAACCTGGGCAAGAAAGTCATCTCATCTTGCAGACATGTCAGGAGCTCCTGTTCTGCACTGACATGAATCCAAGACATAAAAACGTTCACAAAAATTAGGTTCACACCCAAAATAATCTAATAGTGCTTTATTTGGCTTTTAGCAATCTGTGGTCAAGACCATGGCCTAAACAAGGATTATTATTATTATTATTATTATTATTATTATTGTCATTAGCATTATTATCATCATCATTACTTTTTCACTTTTCATCTCCATCTTCTGTTTTCTTCTCTAAAGCTGTCTCTCTGTGTGCTTCACTAGAAATTGTATTTTCAACGTGACAAATGTTTCCATGTGTTCAGGAAGAAAAGCATCCATCTAAATAAAGTAATGATAAACCATTTCTTCAGAACAGTCTTGAATGGTTTGTCCTACCTTATTTCACATGCCAGTTGTCTTTGTTTCATGAGATGAGCTTTTGAGGTTTTACTTTGCTTTCTTATAATTATTATAAATTACTTGCTTTTCAAGGGGGAATTGTTTTGGTAATAAAGAGTGACATCCCACACTAATGCTAAAGTTTAAGTTTTAGCACCTAAGCAGCATGTTTCAGAATATCCCTTCTCAGATTGAAAGGGGAAAAGAAGTATCAACTATCCTGATTTCTGAATAGTATTAGTTCAACTTTTTAGCTTACATTTGTACTATATTTAAAGATTTCAAGGTTTAATCTGTCACCAGAAAACCTGCTACTCCCAACAGACACAACAGCATCGGCAAGAACTTGAACCCCTTCTAATTCTGTAGCAGTTCTTTTAATACTGTGCACTTCTTTCATCCATCTCCTTGCTCTGAATGGGCACAAGAAGAATAGACTACCACACTTGCTATTTGTTTTAGAGAGAAGTATGCCTGACGGTCTAAGGTTAACAGTTTAACTTTATGTTCAAAGAGGACACAATTTTTGGAGGTGTTCTAAATGATACTTTCCCAAGAGAAAATAATTTAGTATTGAGCCCAAGTAACAGACATCTTTTTAAAAGTGTTGAAATTTTCCCTTCCCTAGCTGACAAACAGTTTTTTGAATCATGTTAGCAAACACTTTTTCCAACATATCCTGTTTTCATTCTTCAGAAGAGGCCAGAAAAGCACATTTTTAGTAGAGGTAAATGAAGTATTTTGAAAAGGCTTGGATAATGGGCACAGGCCAATGGAGTTATTTAAATATTTTTTTAATTAATATTACTTTAAAATGTATGAGTATTGTTGTGATACTCTATAATGATGACTTAGACTGAATATTTTAATACCAATCCTTTCTTCATAGCCTAAATTTCCCAACAAAAGTTTAGGCAGCCTTACTTAACTTTCAGGCTGCTCTCAAGTAGAATATTTCTTATTTGCAGTTGTGGTATTTTGTAGTTGTTTTCTTTTGTTTCATTTTTTTCCCTTTTTAAACTAGAAGTTGTGCTAATAACTCCCTTTAGAAGAAGGCGTCACATGAAAATCTGTGGTTTTGGCTTGTGTGTGTGGTTTTTTAGGGTTTTGGTTTTGGTCAATTTCTAGTTCCTTCTCTGTAGGATTCTGAGTAAAAGTATAATTTACCATTTGGAAATATGATTGAACCTACTCATTGTTTTATGATGCTATTTTTTTTTTTTTCTTTTGCCCAGGGACAGAAACACTAAACAAGTTTCTTGAAACAACTGAAAAAATTGAGAAAAACAAATGAGTGCCATTGTCAGGTACTTCTTCCTATGCCCATAAGACAAAATATCCTACAACTGAAAATCTCAGTTCTTAAATGCAAACACAAGCATACGGTTTCTTTGCAGTAATAAAAATCAAGTACTTTCATAACTCTGCAAAGTGATTTATTTGACTTCTGGGATTAAATTTTGCTAATATGGAGTTAGAAACAAACAGTGAAAACAACCTCCTCTATCTGTTACTGTCTTTATCTGATACTGCCTTTATCTGAGAGGAAAAATAAATAAGCACTAAATGGAAACTGCTCAGTTTTGACATTGTTAGTGGATGTATCAGCAAAGCTGCAGGCCTATGACAACAAATTGATGACACCACTGACAGGAAGGAATCCATTCACCACGAAACTGGCATTTCTTAAAAGGACTGTAAGAGCCAGCGGAACAATAGATGGAGGACAACGTCAGTGTCATTAACTAAGTTCTGACTGGAGCAAATGTTGTCATTGGGAACGATTGTTTTTCAATTCTTATGATTGAAAAAACACTAAAAATTTTCGGATGTAAATGAGAAACAGGGCTGTTAACTCTGGTTATTCTCTTTAGAAATATCCCAGATGTCTTAATACCATTTAAAGAATGAATTTATGATCAGAGGTATAAATTGCCACATGTCCCACCACAGATGTAGGTTAACTTCAAACAGCGGTTGTTTGCAATCATACATGGAATGGAATAACCTCTTGAAGTAAGTGTCTTCTTGTTAACTTGAAGAGTAAATTAAGCTATAGTGGACCTTCAAACATGAGAAGGGAAACACACTCTAGGAAACAATTACTCTAAAAGTTTATTTGTTTTCCTGCTTAATTACTGACTGAATATTGGGATTGAGAGACCATTTATTTACATGCTGTGTCAGTTCATTGCCACAGAAATACCCCTATGTTTTGACTATTGGGAAGAACAAGAATCATTTAATATGAATAGTGAGAAAAGTGTCATGAAATTAAGTCAGATAAGAGGAAAAAAATGAGAATACTTAAGAAATTTTACTTTGTTCTGTATGTCTGACCTGTAAATATAGGAAGAATATGGTGAATCATAAGACAAATTCCACTTAATCTCCTCTATTTATGCTTAAATTCAGCTGCTCTTTAGAGAATCATTTCTGAAAACAGAAGTAATCCTTTTCAAATATAATTGTGTTCATAGTTGAAAAAAAAAATTGAAAAGATCCTGAAACAAGTGACAAAAGCTCAAAAAGAGAATGTCGAATCCAATAGCTAGCTGGGGAAACATTTCTGCATTTTGTATCAATACAGTGATTGTAAAAGTAATTTAAAAATTATCTACAAATGTTATAAACATCATGGAAGTAAAAGAGGAAATTCCATTCTTAGTCTTTAAAGCACTGCCAAAGAAGACCCAGGGAATGATTATGCATTTCTTTAAAGTAAACCTGTCACATGGGTTAATATTTGAAAAGTTCTCTGTTTTCAGGAAAGGAATAAAATGTCACTGCCTCAAGATGTACTTGTGGTCTTGGGATAGGAAATTTAAATTTTCTCATGAAACTATAACAATTTTTTTGCTTTCAAAGAGCCAAATTTCAAAAACATAACAAAAAAAATCTCTCCCTTGACCTTAATATACTAGGAGGAAGTAAACAATGCTGCAAAATAATGTACTTCCCCTAGGCAACTTAAGGCTGTTTTCTCTTTTCCTTTCACTGGAGACAAGGCAGAAGAGACGGACTCCCACCCCATTACAGACTCCTTGCAGGCAGTTGTAGAGAGCAATGAGGTCCCTCTGAGCCTTCTCTTCTCCAGCTGAAACACAGCTCCCTCAGCTGCTCCTTATAAGACTTGCTTACCAGTCCTTTCACCAGCTTTGCTGTCCCTGTTTGAGCATGCTCTGGCACCTCAATACCCTTTTTGAAGGAAGAGGCCCGAAACCAAACACAGGATTTGAGGTGTGACCTTGCCGTTGCCAAGAACAGGGGGTGATTACTCCCACAGTCCTGCTGGTACCACTACCTTAGACACAGACCAGGATGCCATGGGCCTTCCTGGCCACCTGGGCAGGCACTGGCTCATATTCAGCTGGCTGTCAGCCAGAACTCCCAAGCCCCTTTACGCTGAGAAGCTCTCACACCACTCTTCCCTGAGCCTGTAGCGCTGTATGAGGTGGTTGTGAGCCAAGTGCAGAACTTTTCTATAAAGAAATGTGTTATTACAGTGCCACATGGTTCAGCTATTTTGCTGGTGTTCACCCTTTTCTTGATCTGGCCCTTTTCAGAATTGTATGTTTGAGCTTAAAATCTACTACATGATGAAATTATTTAGACAGACCTTAGAAAGTTAGATATGTATTAAAACTCTTAAATATGTATGTAAATTTGTAGCACTCACTGTGTTTAATCACAAAATCTCTGTTATATCTAAAACAGACCTGTCATTTAGTTTTCATACTTTGGCAATAGAAACAAGAAAGAATTCTGGAAATAAATGTAGACATTCAGTTTATTTATATTTTAATAGCCTAATAATACTTGAAATATAGGATTTCAAAATATCTGTGTCCTGGTAAAATTGTGGCATTGATTAGCAGTTCTTGACTACATTTTAGTTTAAAATGTTAAAATTAAGACCTTTGCAGTAATCAGAAAAAATTGGTTGAATGTTCATATGCAAAACAAGAACATGTCTGTTACAATGGTCTTGCAACTTGCATGCTCAACGAGGAAAATAGCCTTTATGAGTTTGCCTAGGGACAGAACAGTCATTTTTCAGTTTCCTCATGTATACTTTGAAGAGCAATTTAGCTGTTTCAGTTAATTCCTTTAAAAACAACAAAAAATTTCTCCAGAACTTAAAAAACTCCAAATCTAAAAGGATGACAAAATCTTAAAAGGCTCAGGAACTGTTAGTTGTCACATGCCTTCCAGCATAAAGGAAATCTTCAGCATTTAGATCAGACTTTATTATAAAAAAAGAAAACATGATTAAATTTTGATTAAAAGACAATAGAATCAGGATTAAATTTGCTACTTTGTCACTGGGAACTCCTCTTTTGAAATCTCTACTAGTTCCCTTGAGAAAAGCAAAATGAGATATGGCACTTTATAGTTAAAACATACATTCTTGTAATTTTTCACATGTAAGTATAACTATAGCTTGACAAAAATACAGTTGTTTCATGCCTGAAAAAACAACGACCAAAAAAATCCTGAAGTTTACATTTCCTTTGGGGGATAATTTTTATGGATTTCATCCACCAGGAAATCATTAATCTTTGAATCAAGCTCCACTGCTAACTTATTAAGATTTCCATTAAGTGTCCTTAATTTTTTTCCAAAAGAATGAAGTTTTTTAAAAATTTGATTTCTGCTAGTTGCCTTCAATGAATCTTTTTATGCATTGTCCGTGTCCCCGCTACTTTGATATTTTCAAATAACATCTAAATCTATTGATAGAATCAAGGGATTTGGAATTAAAATCTGCCTGATTTGTCTGCTAATTTGCCCAGGTGGACAGTGTCAATCTCTGTATGGTATATACATGTAAATTAAATTAATAACACTTATGAACACTTGTCAATGCATGAAAAAGTCATATATAATCAAATAAAAGAATCATACGGGATTTAATCATCAAATTAAAACACCATCAGGATATTGATTCTTAAAAGTTTTAATAAAATATAATTTCTTTGCACCTTCAGATAAAAGACAAAATTGAAAAAAAAAATACACAACCCCCCCTACAACCTCTATAACTGCAAGGATATGGTTTCTTTTTTAAAAAAAAACTGAAATCATATAGTATCTGCAAAATCTATAAAGAATATTTATAGGAATTTTTAAGCTGCTAAAAATGAAAGCAGTGGTAACAAATCTCTGAGTATGATGATTATATATGCAAGCTAATAAGAAACGGCAAGAGGAGAAACAACCCAAAAATGACAGACACTCCCTGAGTTTAATTTCTGTCCTAAAATCCATATAATCCTCAAGGAGCATTTTTCATGCATTTTTCATGAAGCTTACGTGCTTTGTTAGCTTTTCATTTGAATAGAACGATGATAGTTTGAATGACACCACTTATTAAACTGACTAATGTTTAGCCAGCTTGATAATCATGGATTACATTATTTTGATTCATTGTATTCACACAGTTAAAAAAAATAATTAAAAAACTCTCTTTGATCGTATGCATTTCAATCTTAAGTAAGATAAAAGAGAAGAGTATACTTAAAACAGTCATTACAGAGCAATCAGTGCATTGTTAATCACCACACTTACCTTGGGATGTGAACAAACCTAAAATTAGCTTTCACTTATGAATTTCTAGGAAGAGTCAGGGAAATAATGTGAGAAGCTGAAAAGGATCACCTTGTGACTAGAAGAACTAAGAGCAAATTTAATATTTAGTTAAAATTTCACAATATCTTTTTTCTTGTTCTATATAATTCGGTTGTTTTGACTGAAATAATATAAAAGAGAAGGCAGGCATATGGACTGATTTTATCTTTTAGGATTCCTCTCTGGTTCCCTAGAATAATATTAAGGGTTTGTTGTTTTTTTTTTTTAACCTGTCTTGATAAATCCCATCTATTTCATCAGAACTTCAACACCTGATACAATCTTTTTGGACCCTCTAAACCCCCCATTCTTCACCCACTGCTCCATTTTCTGAGGAACAGAAGATTCCTGTAGGTAAGGAGTTCCCAGGACACCACCTTCTTCCTTTGTCAAACTTAGAATAATTTCATAATTCCTGAAATCATCAAAAAATGTTCTTATCCTCTATTCCTGTGACAGAGTATGATCTAGGTTCTCCACTGTTACCTGTTTTGACCATTAACACTAGGGTGATTTGGGTTTTACTTTCATTCCCTACTTAAAATACAAAAAAGTGTCTCTGTTGCTTTGAGTGAAAGTTCATAGTCAGATGAAGCAGATCTTTTATCACATAATAAACATACACACTCAGTATCGAGATTAAAGTTTATGTGCAAATTTCCAGTTTGGATTACATAAAACTAATACAGGCAAAACGTATTTTCTTAAAGAAAAGATTCTTAAGCACTTAAACTAGAAGCACGTATAAATAGCTAACCAGTTGCCTCGCATAAACTTTCCTCCATTCCCTTTGTTTCCAAGAAAATATTCAGGCCACATCCAACAGCTCAGCAGTTGCATTTGGCCTCGTGTCACTCCATCCCAACTGACTCTCCTTCAGTTCCAGGAGAATGCCCGTGGCATCTTCCAGAGAAGATGAAAGTGCATAATTTTCAGCCTGAATTGAAAATGTAGTCACCAATTTTAGAAGTTTCATTGTAAAAACGTAAAGGTTTATGGAATTTGGAGGAAGGAACTTTAGAACACTCATTTTGCTTGTAATAACTATATTTCTTTCTTTAACCAGTTTTGATATTGGTATTCATTGCCATCATCTTTATAGTATATACTTAAAAATTCTGCATTTTAGTATCTCACACCCCTCACTGTGCGTATCTTCAGAATTAAAAAATTCTCTGATAATATAGAGATAATTCAGATAGTCAAACTACAAGATATGATTCCCTAACTCTTATGGACAAGTAGAATGATGGTTTTTTTATTGACAGAAATATTTTATATTACTTATTTCTGTAAAGTTATCACAGTATACACAATCTTCAAAAGATTTAACTCTTCCTTTTCCAAAAGGTCTTCACTTCTGAAAAGTTATTAAACTCTGTAAAATAAGGAAACTAGAAGTAGTATAAACTATTAATTCCATTCTATTTTATGCCTAGTAATTTTCAATACCTAATCCATTATATTAAAAACTGAAGTCTTCTTGTGCATAGCATAATACATTACATCTCCGGTTAAAAACCTTTACATGTTTTACTGTTTTTCTTTATTTGTCTGGGGTTTTGTTGCTGTTGATGTTGTTGTTGTTGCTGGATGAAAGATAATACCAGTTTAATATACTAAAAGATTTTTTTTTTTAGTAAAATTGACCAGTCTCAACTTGTAAGGATTGTTTCATGTAATTCCTATCACTTTCTAAATTTCACTCAAGAAATGCCTAAGTTTTGTCAGGATTTCTGAAATTCTTGAAAAAATGAAAGTAAATCTTTATTTATTTTAATTAAATGAATGCATAGGCTTTGAAGGAATAAAAATATCTTCAAATCTGTCACATGTAAATTTTTACCTGAAGGAAAAAATAAGTTTTATATGTTATTTTAATAGTTAAATATCTTATTTCTTGAAACAATCACTTTATTTCAAAGTGTTTAAAACAAAGAAATAAGATACTAAAAATCATTTAAAAAGAAAATTCCTCTTATATTTTTCATTCAGTTGTCAAGCAGGAGAAATCCTAGAATCAAAGAATTAAAAATGGTTTGGGTTGGAAGAGGCCTGAAAGGTCATCTAGTTCCAACCCTCCTGCCATGGGCAGGGACACCTGCCACCAGACCAGGTGTTTCAAAGCCCCATCCCACCTGGTCTTGAACACCTCCAGGGGTGGGGTATCCATAGCTTCTCCGGGCAACCTGTTCCAGCTCCTCATCACCCTCAAAAGTGAAGAATTCCCTTCTAATACATCATCTAAACCCTCCCTCTTTCCATTTAAAGCCATTACTTCTTATCACTATGTGTCCTGATAAACAGTCCCTCCGCATGTTTCCATCAGGCACTCGAAGGTTGCTCTAAGGTCTCCCAGGGGCTGCCTCTTCTCCCTGATAAAGAACTCCAACTGTCTCAGCCTGACTCCATCATTAGCCTCCTTTTACTGCAAAATCGCCTTTCCCTTCCCAAACACAAGCCTCAGGTTTCCAGATTTGCTGTGTAGCATTTGAAGAAAAAGCTCTCATATGACCACCATAACTGCACCCATAAACATCTTCTTCTGGAATTGGGAAGCGCTGTATTACAGGAGCCAATAAACTGATTCCTCACCATTGAGAAATACTTTACTACTTCATAAATCCTCCCAAAAGGCTGCAGTACAGAAGAAAATTAGAAGTCCTAAAAATTTTTACTAGAGTATGTTTAGAAAGAATTACTAAGGTTAATATGTTCTTTGTACTGTAAGCAATTTCAGCAACAAATGAATTTCAGAGGACTTCTGTACTAAAAAGGACATGTACAAAGTACAAATGGAAATCTTACACATTAAAAAATTTGTGCAGCACCTCAGTACGCCAATTGCTGGAATTCTGCTACAGCTTATCCACTTCTCCATGTTACCTACAGAACCCTGTTGATATTCTATTGTCCTCTGCATTTTTTCATTATATTTTTCTGATGTGAATTTTTCCATTTAATTTTCCATTTTTGTTTTCTAATATGTTCATTTTAAATTTTTTTCAAGTGTATTAAAGTATTTAAAGAACAGACATATTCTATTAGCTACTTTTTAAACTCTAATGAATTCTAAATTGGTTATATTGCAAAGACAGGAAATTTATAGTATGTTTTGGTTTTTTTCTTGTCATCCTACTATATGTGTTTATGTTGTGTGCTAATTCCTGTATTTTAACTTTTTTAATTATATGTAGATGAGGCTGAGGCAAAGCTGAGTCATTAAGGAAGAAAAGCATGCGAAATTTCATTGAAAATTTCATATAAACCTTGGTTATAACAAACTTTACAATATAGCAAACCCTTTTAAAAATAAAGTTGCAAAGAAGAGAAATGTAAATTCTGGATGGTGAATAAACATAATGCAAATACCTGAAATAATTAAAGAGAAAAAAATTCTGAAGTCTTTCATGCCTATTCTGGCCTTTTCTTCTGTTCTATTTCAAAATATAGATGGCCTCACCCAATGGTTTTATTCTGGCTGAAAATACAAATACCTATGTTGCCTTCAGCAAAACTATACTTCTTTTGTCTTGAAACACCTGAAAGTTTTATTCTATATAGAAAAGGCAAATGACACCAACTAAATTAAATAAGAATTAATTGTTGAAGCACTTAAAGGGTTAGGTATTATTATTCCTCGGACACAATGGAATATTCTAAGCATAGGGGGCCCTCATTTTGAACATTTTTTTGACCCTCACTTTCGTCAGTTTTTATGTTTGCTTTTAGGCTGATTTTCCATGCTATGATCCTTGCATGTCTGAGAACAAAACTCTGATATTGGTAATGCAGGAAAAAAAGGAACCAAACCAAAAGTATTAATTAAAATAATACTTACAAATTCCTTTCTTCATTCTGATTATTGAGCATAATGTATGACATTATACATTACCTGAGATTTTCAAGTGTCTCTGCTTCTGAGAGACATCAATTCTATTGATATCAAAAAATATTTTAAAAAGTTTTTCCCAGTTCTGAAAATAATTTATAATATCAGGAAGAATAATGAAGATATAAGTGCAAAAAGGGTTCCTTATTTTGCAATCCTTATTTATTTCCCAGATTTTTTTTTTATATTCCCCATTTAGGATTGCTACAACTCAATCTTATACTTCATTCTTAAGCCAGTATACTAAGTTATAAGTTTTTTATAGATGCACATGATCCATATGCTATTCTTAAAGCTAATTCTTGGGCCACACCAAGAAAGCCCTTCAGTGCCCTAGTGAGTCTTACAATCAGCTTTACAAGCCAGTACAAGTTCATATAGAATATCATTATCCAACTGGGCAAAGACTAAATTCTTGCAAAAAAATTCTGTATTTTCTAATCTCACAGAATATGTCTCTCCAAATCAGGATTGAGTAATAATTCTGGAGACGCAGATTTTCCCATTCTTTTAATTCATCTGTTACAGAGAAGTGTTTCATAGTACATTACCTTTCAGTAGCTGTAGAAATATTTCGTATGAGACAAAAAGATTTTGAGGCCCCACCTTCCTACTAAGATAAGAGTGTAAAGGAAAAAAAAAGAGAAGAACTTACTGAGTGCTGAAAAAAATATTAGTTGATTAGCATTGAAAAGAAATTGATTTACTGTCTGAGTTCAATATTGACAAATAGGACAAAGAGGAGCCACAGCTGAGCTTAAATTTCATAGCACTTTATGAAAAGTTACATTTCATGGCCATTCCCTCTGAGAAATATTCCTGCCTTGGGAGCAGTTTCTTATGGATTCCTTTAACTAGCAGCTCAGTGTGGACTAAAGAAAACAAAGTTCCTCCCTGAAATATAACCAGTACCGGATGACAAGCATCACAGTTCTGATATAAACAGTGAGAAATATCTATGCTATCAGTTACATCTTTTTTTTCCCTTCCACTTAAAACTATACAAATCACAAATACCCTACAGTCTGTCTGATACAAAAATACTCCTCTAGAATACTTAAATACCTCTCAATTAATATTGGTTCTTGTGGCTTGATGGCAGCACTTTGAGTGTTGAGTTTCAGCAGTGACAGACATTTGGTTGGAAAGAATCCTTGAGGAAGTAATAAGCTGCTGAACTCACACACAAATTCTAAAAATGAAGAAAATATATGAGAAAAAAAAAGGAAAGAAATTATTTTTTATTTTACATTATATATGCAATGTGCATCTATTTCTAAAAGCATGATTTTTTAATTTGTCACCCAATATATGCAGTTTCATATCCAGTTCTACCAAAAGAATTCTTCTATCTCTTTGAAGACTTAAAGGGAGATGATTCTGATCAATTAAGAGGTGATACACCTGATATCAACCTAAACTGTTAAGCTGGAAGAGTTAAATAGCTTCATGGCATGCAATAATGCTGGATTCAGGCTTTCTTATGTGCTGGGAATGTCATCACAAATAATTTCATAATGTCATTGCTCTCCTTAAGTGTTCAGTAAAACCAATGTTCGGAGCTCTGTGACAAGCACAAAGTAGTTCTGCTGTAGATTGCTGCATGGAAAGTCTCAGAGGAATAATTCTATCTATCTATCTATCTATCTATCTATCTATCAATCTATCTATCTATCAATCTATCTATTTATCTATCACGCATCATCAGTCTTATCTATATGTTGAAAACTGAATCTCAGCCGTTTGATTTGAAATAAAATTTAATGCATATATGTATATATATGCTGTTTATAGACATCTCATTAGTGTCAAATAGGACCTCTTGCTACGAATCAGGAAAGTCATTCATATAGGTGCCTTCAAAATTTTACTTAGGATATTTCAATTAATGTTTTGAATCTAATGTGAAGTAACATGGACCCTTATAAATTCATAGGGAAATATGCAGATGATATTTTAAGGTTATTTTATAAATGTATGAAAAAGATAAAAACTCCAGAATTAATACGTGTAGAGGAAGACATCCAGTATTACACGTGCCTTTGGAATTCTATCCCAGGATTGTCTAAGTGGAAGAAAAATCTTTTTTTTTCAAATTTTTATCTCTGTACCCTAGCTAATTCCTATTACTATTTTATCTCCTGAGGATAAAGACAAGACACCTCCATTTTCAGCAAATGGACTGAGCTATATAGGAATAATGGTTAGGTTAACGATGAGACAATATAACAAGGAGGGTGAGACCTTGGAGCCTTCAGAATTTTGCCCCAAATATTTTATACAAATTGTGATGTCAAGATATATGGAAAAGTTATGCAAAGCTTGCTTGTGACTATTGCCTGTGAGTACCTTTCAATGAATATCAGCCCATGAATTCCAAATGGACAAAGGTCTTTTTCAGTACCTTTCATCAGGAAATAACATTTCATACATTTCAGAATTAATTGGTTTTGGATGAGCAAGGATACATAATTTTTTCTAGGCTAGGCTGCTTTCAAGTCCTGGCTAATTTTGAGCTGCTCAGCTGTATGGCCCTTTACTATTCTGTTTTGTGCTTACTAGATCCTTTCTAATGCTAGTACTTCTAGAACTGTTTGCCCATATGCCCACCCCAGAAGACCATTAAGAATTTTTTAAAGAAAAAATACAAAACAGTTCGTGCGATCAGTCTTGTAGTTCTTTATATCAAAGGCAATGCTGTGCAGAAACAACATATTTCTGTAGCAGAAATATTTACCATATATAGTTCCTTCATATTCTTCATCAAGATGCAGAAGAGGTTAATAACACCTTACTCTTATTCCTTGAGCACATTTTCAAATAATTTTCATTTTTAAATTACTTTTCATAAAAGCTACAAAGAAAGGGCATTCAGATTTGCAGTATTGTATAATACATCTAAGTAGGGAAAAACAGAACAGCAGAAGAGAAGAAACAAATTTGGGTACCATGTGACTGCATAATAAATGCAATAGATAGAACCGTTCTAATTACCAACACAACACACTTGTCTTCAATAAAAGTACAAAAGTGGTTTTTTGAGAATTATAGATTTATTTCTTTAATATCCTCTCCCTAGAGAGTTATCAGAGGCTGTTCTCTTGCTGGAGTATATTCCCTTGTCTTGAGCTCTGAATGTCATGATTTGAGTGGCGAGCGGATTTTTGCCTGCTCCTGAGTAGATGCATATTGCTGGAGGAGTTGCTCTCTGCTGAATCACCAGTGTCCACCTCAGCACTTTCAGCCTCCAGGGCAAGCTTTTGGTATTAATCATAAATTGAATACATGAAGAATAATAATTAAAGAGCAAACTGTAATTATGAGTAACATCCAAAGGGAGCAAAACAACATTGAATGTAGGCCCTAGGTTTCCTATTAGTGCATTTAGGATTAACTATAAACTGTCTTGTTAAACTCAATTAAACAGTTAATTAGATGGATTTTTCCCATTAGAACAGGATAAGGGGCTTGGCTTTTATAACTATACTGTTCGTAGGTTTTCCTTTTCTTAACTATTACTGTGTATGGATTTCCTTTCCCTAGGAGACATAGCTAAAAAAAGACAGAGAAAAAAATTCCTTAGCACATCTTTAGGGGGCTTTGGCTTTTTTGTTTCTTTTTATCACCATTCCTCCTACAACCCAGAAGTAATTAGTGACATGTCAAATGTATATCTGCCTGAGAAACAGTAATATCCCCTTGTTGCTAGGGTTCCTAGCAATTAGGATCTTTTCTTCTTCTCCTACAGTTGTCTCATGGATCACATGCTTTCTGTCACAATTTATAGTAGATATCAGTCTAGAAAAACCTGGTTTCTTTGTATGTTTGATGAGTCAGGCTGAGCTATATTCTGTTGTTTTTCCTCATGATGTTTCCCCATCCTGATTTTGTCAGCTGTTGCTAATGTGTGACAGCAAAATTAGATAGAATGAAGCAAAGTGCATTTTGTACAGTACAAATGTTGTCACCTGTTAATACCTGACAGACCTTCCTGAGGCTATTTTTGAACATTGCAGGAGTAAAAGTGCAAGTAAACTGAGAGAAAAACTCTTACAAATATTTTAGGTTTCAATGCTACAGTGCTGAACTCTCTGGTTTTCAGCAGTTGTATAACTGCTGATTAAAATTTAATTATAAATTCACTTTGATTTTTAATTATTCTTCAGCTATGATTAAGTGAGTTCTACACTGTGTCATCGATAAAGAGACTTGGCATCTATGAACAGCTCTAAAACGGTCTGCCAAAGAAATACAGATCTGAAGGTAGACTAAACTGTTTTTAGCGGCAAGAAACAGAACACGAACGTGGCATTTAACACACATGGAAAGTACTTACATGGTAAAATCAGATATAACTTGCAGACCAATTGAAAATACCCAGAGGTATTAAAGCAAATATATTAAAATAACCCCAGGCAGATCCTAGAGTGAAGAAGGAAAATAAACTAAACATCTTATTTTTCCTTTTGAGTGTTGAATGTTGTCATACCCTGCAACCACCCTCAGACTGATAACATAGACCTCTAGAGTCAAAAGAGCAATGGAAGGATAAGCATAACACCAGCAAAAGGGGTAGCTACTAGGAATTTTGTGCGCTTAACAATTTTTGTGGTACAAGAAGATAGCTCACCAATTGTCATCACGGCTCATCAGAGGCCCAACTTGCGGAAGACCAATTGCCAATTAAAAATGGACTAAGATAGTAAAAAGAAGAAACAATAAAACACCTTGTCCTCCCATCTCCACATCACATCTTCTCAGGTTCATCTTTACTTCTTTTGTTCCCAACTATTCTGCCTGTGGGAAGAATAAGAGGCAGGAATGTGGTTGTGGTCACGTTATGAAACACTCATGTCTGCTGTTCCTTATACCTCACACTGTACCTTTGCTCAAGCTTGAGGTCCCCCTGACAGGATACAGTCCACAGACGGTTCCAACACAGGCCCTTCCCAGGCCCTTCAAGAATTATTCCACCACAGCCTCTCTGATGGTCTTACTTTTGGCCAGTAACAGGTCCATCTTGGAACTGTCTTGAACTGGCTCTGTCCAACACGGTGGCAGCTCCTGCTTTCCTTTCCTATAGGCCACCCCTGCTCCCCTCTGCAGCCAGAACTTTGCCAGGCAAAGGCAGTGTAGAACACTAATTTTTAAGCAATAATTTTTGTTCTTCATATTTAATGTCTCTTTCCTTTCTGCTCATTAATAGGTCTGAGAGTAACAGGGTGTGGCATTTTTATCTAGAGGGCTTAGAATAGCACTTTGAGAAAATGTCAAAATGTTATTTAGACATCTGCATTTTTAGTGTTTCTTCAAATAGGCAAAAGTAAGAGGTCATTGAAATTTTGTTCTTAACATGAATCAAAATTCAAACTCACAACATACTACTACCATATTTAAATTGACTAAAATTGTAGATTATATTTAGCTCGAGATCAGACTTGATGGTCTTGAAAGTAAATTTTGGTTTTAACCTCTCTGTATTTAGAAGCCTGCCCTTTCATTGTATCTCCTCTGTTAATGCAATGCTGGCATAGCAATAGTTAAACCTCAAGTTCATTAGAATTTCCCTTTCAGAAAGAATTTAAAAAGCAAATGAATCAGATGAAACTGAACCGCTTCTTGTTACTGTTCAAGAAATCAGTTTCCTCGTTACTATTGAACGTCATGTCTCTTTCCCAGTAGTTTATTTTAAGTATGTATTTTACACATAGGTAATCTCTTAATTTTTACACTCTGAAAGCAACTTTATTCTTCTTCTCTTTTTTTTTTTTTTTATTTTTCGGTGCTAAACTTCTTTGTTAATCCCATTCAATTTTTTCTACCCTAGAATAATATTTATTTTTTTTCAAAAAGTTAATAGTTATTGATATAGTAGGTGGGCAACAACTAATGCCCTAGGCTAGCTGCAGAGACATAAAATAAATATGTAGGAGATGTAGAACTTAATTTCAAATGCCAGGTGTAGCCTGCTTCCTTATTTTTCCCTAGAAACTCTATTGTGTGTGATTCTTATCATAACTTTATTCAATTCAATATAGTATGAAACATCTTGTGATCTTCCTGGAAACCAGTATGCTCATTTTTAGCATATTTCAGCATCTTTAAATCAATGGGAATTTTTTAGAGGTACATATTCTGATTAACAGGGACAAAGCTATTTTGAATATCTGCTTCTTCCAGTCTGCATTAAAATGTAGTGATTGCTATTAAGGCTCATTAGATAATTCTATCATGTATAACTCATTTAAATGAAATCATGTAAAATGAACATATAATCCAAGAATCAAGAAAATAATGATTTTATCTATTTTTGATCTTACTATATGAAAAGCATAAACAACTTCTGTTGATAAAGCTACATGGTGCCAGTTTCAAACTCCATCTGACTTGTCAGAACCTGCTCTACATTCCAATGTCCATTTTGTCTAGATTTTAATTTGACATGTTTTATACAAGTTCTAGATCACTTTAGAATGTTATTTTGAGAAAGAAATGTTTTAAAGAGCTTTTGAAGTCCAACACAACTTATGTTTCAGGAGTCACAAGGGAAATGAACTTATGTCATTCCTGCATCAGTAAGGCCATGGACACTAAGCAGATCTGTGGATAGGATTCTACCACTAATTAAATAGAAACCATGTAGACCTTCATATTCCACAGAAAACAGAGAGAAAAAATGAACACAGAAAAAGGATGATAATGAAGAAAGTAGTTTTGAACTTCAGCTCAAGACTTCAGAAGGTAGAATAACATTATAGCCTTTTTCTTAAATTACAGCAGTATGCAAATTGTTTTACTTTTTTTTCTTGTTCAGTATTTCAAAAGTCATCCCCTCTCTTACGATTTTTCTGTGTTAATTTTTTCCTAATTTTATGTCTTATATTTTGAAAGAGTTACTGTAGATAGTTCAAGGATAATTTAGTCTGTATCAGTATGAATTGCCTCTCTAATTTTATTGAATGCTATTTTCCTCTTGCACATTCTTTTCCCACCAGCTCATTGTAACTCCATAAGATTTAGTAGAAAGAAAAGCTGTGTGTTTTTTCTTGGTCATTTTCAATTGTTTGCCTCACAAAGAGATAATATAATTTGAACTGGATTTATCTTTTCTTTTATCTCCTCAAATTTCCTGTAAGGACACAGTACATGTTAAAAGGCTGTTACTTTCCAGTTAAGAAGTATCTGACTTTCTGTAATAGATGAGCTGTTTCTGTCAAGAATCTGTAACACACTTTGTTATACATACTTTGCAAAGTGCTTTGGTTTCTTTAGCTAAAGTTTAAAGAGTGTCAGTTATTATTATGTTGTTTTTATTAGCATTAATAATTTATTCTTTTCATATATGTGCACCAATGTGAATACATATTTTGAAGTGTTGGATGTTGTAACTGCATCTTACTATGATCAGAGCAGAAGGTCATGAAAAGAAGCAAAATGACAAGTAGCTATGCATAAAGTGAAAGCAAAACAAGCTGAAATAGCCTTTTTGAGGTAAAAAAAAAGTTAACATGCTGTCTTATTTGTTATAACACAACATTCTTTTTCTTTAAATTGTATACAATTTTAATTTGAAACTGAGATCCATGAATCAGTCACTGTCAAGAGGGTCTTTCCCTTTCAGTTGTTGTAGCTGAAAAGACATATATGTGTATATGTATATTCACAGAAGGGCTTTTTAATATTTAATACACACACATCAGAGAGCTAGACATTACCATGATAAAGTGTTTAGAAGACTGCTCAGTCAGGTCAGTTTTAAATTTTAAAACTGAACTTTACTGATTGCACTCATTGAGCAGGTGCTTATAGTAACTTCTTGCATAGTATTAACCATTTTCATAACAAATGTAAAAATCTTAGCTCATAACACTTCTAAACTGGCTGTGATTCTAACATACAAAGGGTGTGATACAGTGTGGTGGGCCCATGTGCCTGCAGTTCTTGGTAGTTCTGAGTGACCAAGGTGTGGATGTTCCAACCTGAAAACTTCTATTCAGAGATAGGTGGGATTGTTCTTTCTTTCCAGTTTTCATTTGTTTAATTTGTTTATTCCTGATGCTTTTCATGCCTTTGTCTCCATCTCCTGCTTCTGATGCTGTTTTTTCTTGTTTTCTGCTGTTTTGCTAGTCTCTGTATACCTGAGGAGCTGTAGTATCATTTTGCAATGTTATGCTTTCTTTTTCTTCTTTGGCAACTTCTTCCTTCCACCTCCCACAGGTGGGAGCTGCACCCAGCTTCTTTGGTGATCATGTTGCTTACATAATTATGTAAAGCTGTGTTTGATTATGATGTAATGGTGTTATGAAGTGCTTATAAATTACTGTTATTTACACTGTTCCCGTACACTTTTATTCAGGTTCAAGACTGTTAGTGACTCTGTTAGCTTATTTATATTGGGACTGCTTTCTGTTTTAGTATTATGAAAGCATAGAAACATTTTAGTCATCAATGATCCTTGTAGGTACACCAGGCTACTCGAGCCTATACAATCAGGAGTAGCTCCTCAGGTGAATATTCCACAACCTCTCTTAGCAACCTTCACCAGTATTAAACCATTCTTATCTTGCATTGTATTTCCTTATATCTTTTCCAGTATAATTGGGGTTCACTGCCTTTCAACTGTGCACCTGTGAGAAGTGTGTCCCTTCAATTTAAACTTTAGGTAAATGAAGACACCCTTTGTCTTCTCTTTAGGCTGAATGAACCCAAATCTGTCTGACTTTCTGCTGTATTTCCTCTAGTTTGTCATTGAGTCACTCGTATGGAATAGTCTAGCTTTGGACACCAAACTCCAGATTAAATTGCAAAAGTGTCAAGTAGAGTGGAATAATTACTGTCTTTGACCTGCTGATATGCTTTCCCTCGTGCAGCCTAGCATGAATATTGTAGGATCTAGATTACTCTTTCACTTAAATGTCTCACAATTGCATAACATTTCTTCTTCTGGTCTGATATCCAAAGGGAAAAGACAGAGAAAACGTGGATAAGTAGTATGTGTGTGAATAAAAATGGGTTCCTTTCAGTATTTTTGAAAAAAATAAGACAAACCTATTGACATATCAGCTACACACTTGGTTTTTATATGGTCTTCTGCCCAGACTTTTAGTTGCTTAGTTAATTGAAACAAGCACTTCCTTCTGCCCTGACTTTCCCCTTTAACATAATCTTTGATAAGCATAATCTTTAACCACAGTGGGTACAATGCAAGTGTGTTTTCATCTGTGAACTGAAGTCCATTAAAAGAAGACAACTTTTAAATACTGAAACGCTTATATTAGTGTCCCCTGTACATTAATGGATAATAACAAATACTGTGGTAATGGATATGATATATGAATTAAAATTTTAATTGAACACAGGTGCTATTTTCAGAATGTAGGAATTATTTACAAATATAAAAGAAAAATACAAGAAATACAGGCCTTGAGAATAAATTCTGGATATTTCTGATTTGAAAATTCAAATCCATTAAATAATCAACAGTATTTAAAATGTCTCTGACCTGTCAAAATAGTTCCTAGCACAGAAATGGTAAAAATATTTGAAAGAACAATGCAGTCATAATGATTTATTATAATTTGGTGATCCTTAGTCTATTTCATTTCTTATACTATCATATTATTCATTGTAAAAAAAAATACTCTGTAAAGTGATTTCTTCTAATTATAGAACAATGCATGCATTTAAGGCAGGAACATATTTGGATAGTTCTCAATCTTCCTTACATCCAAGGCACTACGCCTCTCACTTCAAACTTTAATATGTGTCAGCTGTAAACTGAAGTATGTGGAATTTCTCCAAGAAGCGTGAAATCAAGTTCCAGTTTTGCAAGTGAACATTTTTTCCCTTGAGCAGAAAATACAGTATAGAGGATGCATGGTCAGCACACCAACAAAATTTTATCTTTTTTTTACAAGTCAGGAAGTTAAAACACAAAGAAAAGATCACACAAAAAATATCCCAGTTCAAGATCAGTTGAGAAATCTACATTCTGTCATTAAAAGAAAACCTTTCAGATCATGAATCCCTGAAGTTGATATTTTTTGGAATTCATGTCTGCAAATTGTTGAAGAAATGTTAGAAGGCTGCCTGCTCTTGTCAGAATCCACAGCTGGAGCTTAGCCTGAGGTTCGGGGGGCTGTAACTCTGATGAACTCTGAATAAGCTTTATTGGTTACTTGTAAATATCTCTACCCCAAAACACTTGGGGCATATTTTCCCCTAACAGTCAAACTAAAGTGAAGTATTTGCTATGAGAAATTGTATTTCTTCCCATATTGCAATATAGAGATTAAGAATGAACCACCAGGGATAAATTTGTATCACACAGGTTACCTCCTATAACTTGCCTGTAATTTCAATTGTAAATACAAATTATATTTGTGTCTTTAAATGTCTAAGTATTTCCACCCATTTCTAACAATTATTTGTATCAATACAATTATAATATTGATTTAACCACTGAGAAAACAATAATAAAAAAGTCTCCAAGTCTTAGAACGTCTGTCTAAATGAGAAAGACAAAAGGAATGCTGCTATCTCCCATTTACAGATAGGGAACTGAAGCACAGGACAATTACTTAGTTTGGAAATGCTTTGCATCAGCAATGTATATATGATGCAGTGATGCACTAATCACAGATACTGTAGCTAGCTCTGAGCAAGATATCTGTAGAACCAGAACTGGTAGAGATTCTTTCTGAAAAAGATAGAATTTTTATTTTCTAGAATAAAAAATATTACAGCAACATCATGCTTTTCTCAGCTGAGAAAAAAAAAAAGGCAAAACTGCACAGTACCATAGATTATAGTTATCCTGAGATATTAACTAATAGCCCTGCACTCTGCCACACACAATTCATGCCTGGTAGCGATACTTCATGAACAGCAAACTCCAAGAACTGAACCTAAATCTTAAATACCCATTTCCATAGCGTATTCTAATGTTAATGCTCAGTCCTCAGATTGCAAGACTTTCTACTCCCACTGTCTTATGTAACAAAACAAACCCCAACAGCGAAACCCAAGAAAACAACTTCCTTCAAGTTCTGATAAGAAAAATTCTGTTTCCAGCGTCATAAGAGATTTAAGACTGTGAATTTAACAAACACAAACACATGGATTATTTTTATACTAAATAGCCAAGATCTAAAATGTAGCTTTGGCATTGATATTTTTTTGCCTTGGACAGCTCCCTTCTGAGAAAAATTTTTATGGAAACAATTTCCAGTTAAATTAGTTTCTTTGCTGTACCTCATTTTGGACTGTAAAAATATTGGGAGGAAATAGAAAAATTCCCAAACATGTTTCAGGTACTGAGTGATTAAACAACGCTATAACTCCTACATATCATGGTGAAAATAAACAATTTTTTTCCATAAATGAAAGACTGAAAAAAGAACACATCTCCTTAGCTCATGGATTGTGGGATGGCAATTTAATTCATAGGTTGCAATTCATCAAGGTTGCAAGAGACCTTTTGCATCATCAAGGCCAAGTGCCAACCCAGCACTTCCACTATAACCCCTAAACTACTAAATAAACCACATCACCCAGTGTCGAGATCCAGATGCCGCTTGAACATCTCCAGGGATGGTTACTCCACCACCACCCTGGGCAACCTATTCCAGTGTCTGACCACCCTAACAGAGAAAAAAGTGTTTCTAATATCTAATCTGAATCTCCCCTGTTCTAGCTTAAAGCCATTTCCTCTAGTCCTCTCACCGTAGGCATGGAAAAAATATGTGAAACTCAAATTTGTTCTACAGTTACAACTGTAATGTAACTGAGTACCAGAGCAGGGCCCATCTATACATTCACGTATGAGTAATTAATTAACTGGATGGGCCAAGTACTCTGTGTTTAGCCATCTGCACAAATGAGTTAGTAGACTGATCTTAAACAGTGAAAGGAATTGAAATAATATAATTGAAATTATACCCAGCTGCACAATTAAGTATTTGATTCATTGATGAAGGAGCTCTTTGAGAGGGCATTTTAGACAGTCCTGAAGACTCCCTCCAGTCATCTCCTGCTGTGCCTACACAGATTTGTTGGTTTCAATGTGTTAATCATCCTGGGAGAAAAAAATCTGGTCCTTTCAGCAACTTCTCACATAATTCTTGCTGCATAATTGATCAAAACTCACACCTTTTATACATTTTTCCTGCTAAACCATTGTTACATAAATTCTTTTACATACTACGCATACTATCCCTGCCCTTTAATTTAGCCTTTGATTGGTTCAAATAGTTAATAACTTCATCGATATTCTTATCCTAAAACAATCATAGGCTATTTCTGCTGAGGTCCTCTGACTGGAATCCTTGATATTAAAATCAAGATGGGAAGAGTAGTGGATTTCCAAGCAGCATAACTGGTGAGCATGACGGTCCCCATAGTTTCTTGAACTTATGTCAGTCTTTTTCTGAAGAGTGCACAGGAGAATAAGGCTTTATCTTTATCAATGACTATGTAACACAGAAAGAAGTTTCTGTTTGCCTATAAGCATATAAGACCAGGACCCTTCCTTATAAATTGATTTTTCATTTTAAAAGTATTAAGATAATCTAAGGTCAGACTATTATCCTCTTACCCATCGTTCTGAGTAGCAAACAATGGCACTGCTTATGGGAGTAAAATCTCCCTAATGTGGTCACATGCAGGGCTCACAGCCTGATCTATGAATGTCAGCATCATATTAGTAAATCACTTCTGAAGCACTTAACAAGCTACAAGACTATAACATTTACTGTGATTTTCCAGGAAATAAAAACTGCAGAAACCCTAAAAAAAGCAAACCAAACTAAATAAAACCTCCACATCATCTAAGAATATAGAATAATATTAAATCAAAAGCAATATTCAATGATAATAAGGAGGTGATATCAAATATGCCCAGGTTCAGTATAAAACATGAACAAAGTAAGAAAGGAAAACATAATATTTAGAAGGACAGAATAACTTTTATTCTCATGGGGATGTTTGTTATGAACGTAAATGTTGTTATGTTTTGAGTAAATTGTACACAATTCTAAAAATCCTCCTTGAATAATTACACATTCTGTTTGTGTACTATTTAGTTCTCTATAATTCTGCTTATCATTATAATATTAGAAATTCAGTTTTGTTGTCACTGAAATTAATAGGCAGTCTGTCTTACTTGGTATAATCTTGACATAATAAATGCAGCCAAAATGTTGATGAAGGGTGGTTTTTATCCAAATGTCTTTCCAGATGCCAGTGTTGTATGTAACTGTAAAAAAAAAAAAAATTTGAAATCCAGCGTTTATAGGAATATTATCTTATAAAAACAAATCAACATTTAAAAATTATTTATGTTTCATGTCAGGACTACTTGAATTCTTTTCAAGTTTGTTTTTCAGTTTGGTGTTTTGGCTTTGCTTCCTACCCCTTGGAGTGTTAAGTGAGGAAGAGGTCAATAGCAGAAGGACCAATGTTCCGTGTGTTCCTGGCATGAAAGACCCTGAATCAAGACCTTTGGTAAGACAGAGCTAGGTGTGACCCAGGCATGAACTCTCACTATGTGATTCAGGAAAGCAGAGCTATATATTGGGCTCCAAATTCTACTCATTCTAGTGTGTTTCTAAGGAAGCAATTTTTTTCACTAAAACCACATGAAAATTTGGAAATACTTTTGGAAACTTCCCAGACTGTTATAAACACCTAGAAAAGCAGAGATATTTGGCCAACTCTTTGTTAAAAAAATTCCTGCTTCAATTTGAAGTTTGAAGTTTATCATGAAAGATTACTGGCTTGAAAAGTACAACACAGAAATGTTTTTCTCTAAGACCTCTATTCAAGTTGCTGCTTACTATCTTTTACACTCCAGATTATAAATGTTTCACTCTATAACTCTGAAAAATGCATGTGCCTCTTCTAAGATATTAGTGTACAGCCTCAGAAATCTACTAGCTTGTACCAAAGGAACAGATAAACACTTCCCCCTTCTCAAAAAAAAACAAAACAAAAAACAAAAAAAACCAACAAAAAAAAATCCAAACAAACCAAAACACCCAAACCAAACAAACAGAAAAA
>VZRR01000413.1:75754-110978 GCA_013398015.1 Oreocharis arfaki
CACCAAAAAAAAAAAAAAAAAAAAAAAAAAAAAAAACCCAAACAAACCAAAACCCCCAAACCAAACAAACAGAAAAATCCACTACAAACACCAAACCAAACCAACCAACCAAACAACCCCCCCAAGCCGAGAAAAGAAAACCAAAGAACACCACAAACCAGAGCCTAGGTTGGTTATATTGATCTGTTCTACCTTGCTGATTATCATAATCACTAGAAAATGTTCAGTACCATGAAATAATGAATGAGACATACAATTGATATTGAGACCTACTTAAAAAGTAAAATTTTAGAAGTTTTATTACAATCCTTTTATTTAGTGAAAAATATATATATGTTGAAAAGAGTACTTCAAATGAAAATACGGAAAATATTTGTAGACTTGAAATGGAATGCCAGGATCAGTATATAGTGTATGGTGTAAGCATTATCAGCAGCTGTCTGAATGAATTAACATGTTTGAAATCTTAAAATCAGCAATAAAGAGAAAATAATACTCCTAGGAACAATATTAGGTTTATCATGTCTAAAAATGTCACACTGGCAACCCTAAGTTTCCCTGTTTATTCAAAATACGGGCTAATAATATCTTTTGCAATTACTGGATTAAATCAAGGCAGTGACCTAAACATACAATAAAGTGGAGTCAGCTCCACTCCATCGTCTCCGTTGCAGCAATCTGGAATCATGGTGCAGCCAAGCTATCTTCAGGCAAGAACAGGTGGCCAAGGGAAGAAAAAATAGGTTTTTTCCCATAAAGAAATGCACATAATTTCTGCTAGAGCAATTACTTCCAAACCCAGGGTAGAATCATGCACGTGCTAAACATTCAGAGACTTTTTTTCTTCTCATCATTTTTTAATAAACATAAAACTATCAGAGTATCCGGTGCACGTAAACGTCTTCTCTCTCCACAGTGTTCCTACACCAGGTTATCTTTTTCTCTTACTAGTGGTTATGTTGTTATTTAATTTCTTGTTCTCTTTTTGACCCTGCAACACCTGAACCTTAGAAGTTTAACAACATCAGATATCAGATCAGATTTTTCTATTTCAGCTCTCTAGAGCTGCTCGCCAGAAAAGCGGCGAATTCATTTCTCTGCTGCTTTCTCAGCTTTTCTTTCTTTTTCCAAGCTCAACAAGTAGTAAAACAAAGCTTTTTTGATGAAAACCAAGCATATAAACAAAGAAACAGCTTAAAATTCTGACCACTTCCCATTTAAAACATGTACTGAACTGCAGGAATCAGTTGCAGATCACAATTTTAGCCTCAAAGGGATAACTAATTAAGCTTCCAGATAGCTAACTCTGTCTTGGAAGAAAATATAATTTCAAATAATCCCTCTCTTATATCTTTTACTTTCTGATGTAAGCTTCTTTCTGTATCATAGACTGAATCCATTTCCCAGATATGAAAATACTTTCTCTTTTCAGTTTTTAGTTAAATGTGTGTTAAATCTGTACTGTAAATTCAGCTACTGATTTCAGCTTTATATTCTGCACATACTTTATTTCTGGCGAGACAAAAAATTTCAAGCAAGTAATCAGGTACGTTTCTGGATGCAATCATTCACTAGACACACATTAATCAACATAATTGTAGTCATACTGACCTCCATATACCCTACCCCTGCTCATGTGCAGTCACACAAATACATACAACCATGTTTTTCTTTCTGGAGAAAAATCATAGAAAAACAAATAGTTTTAAATATACAGAGATATTTGCAAGCAACACAAGTATATGTAAATATTATTAAATACAATAAGCAATGGAACATCTATATATGTTCATGATATCTTATGAAAAATACTGCTATTTTTCCTTCCGTGTAGTTCTCTTCCTTTCTGATTTTTGTCTTCTAAAGCACTGCTTAATAGTGGACACCCAACTGTTATATGACATTTTCTTTGCAGCTATTGCATTTTAAATGTTTCTTTTTTGTTGGCATCATTTCTTAATTAATGTAGTCAATAACAAGCAGCAAAATCTTCAAGCAATTAATCAGTAAAATAAAACACAATTAATCAGTAAAATAAATAGAACATATATGCAGTTTCTAGATTTAGACTCTAAGAACCCCATTTATAAAGTAATTTTCTGATTTTTTAATGTCTATTAGATCAGTTCTCTTTCAAGAAAAGGTTCACACATCTTAATAGCATAGCTTTTTTTAATTTTTCATTAAGTTGATGCTTTGATGCACTTTTATTTATACAGCTGTGTTTCAAAGTGGTGTTTAGGGCAAAACTATTTCTAAATGTGAAAAAGCAGAGAGGAAATATGTACTTATTAAGCTTTTTATGTTCTTACTTCCCTGGTCTGGAGGGCTGTGCTAATGTTCTGCAAAATTTATCATTTGACTTTTATCAAAATTTGTCAATAGTGGTTAACCATTTATGGTTTTCACCAGAAAAGTTTCGTTAAGGCCCTTTGTTCATAGCCATCTCTAAAGAGGACAATGTACAATTATTCAGGGTGGGTAAATCAATTGTTTTTCCTCTGAGTCCAACCACATTCAGAAGCTGAAATTAGATGAAGGTTAAACTCTTTTTTGTGACTTAAGGTTGTTTTTTTAGTATTTTTTTTTAACTTCTTGTAAAACTGGGAGAGAAACGTGGAAAAAGCAAGAGTATTCTCACAAATGGAAGGGTGCTCAGCTGATCGTTGTTAGAAGTTCACCCTCTTTCCTCTTACCCTCTAGAGTATTTTTCTTGGCTGCATCACTGTCCCTATGTAACTGATGAAGGCTTGTCCTATAATATCATCAAACTTAGTCAGTTGTGCAGTTTTTTAAACATATGACCACTGCCACAGAACAACACTGAAAGCTTGGTATCTCTTGGCTGACAAAGAAAGCCTAAAATATTTCAAAGAAACTGCTTGTTGGTCATGTGCAGTCAGCTAAATAACAACAAACACACCAACACTCTATGTGATGCACACTTTGAGGAAAAATACTAAACCTTCTACCTAACGAAATCACTTCCTTTTGATGGTTCACCTTCCAGTAACTAATTTATTAAGGATAGTTACGATTATTTTGTTTCATTTGGGGAAGGGGGGGAATAATTTTGAAAAAGAACAATGAGTTTGACAAACAAAGTTGTTTGAATTAGCATTATTGCTCAAAGAATTACAAAACCTGGGGCAACATTTCATGAACTAACCTTCAATTTCTTTTCCTAGATCTCAAGTCATGCATTTACAGCATTTACAGAAAAAAGAGCCCTAGAAATTGTCTAAAGTGTTTTATTATTTATATTTCAATGTCATTTACATTTAAATATTTTTTACAAGTTTTCATGTAACCTTGTTTTAGGCACATTCAAAGGTAATCAATTTAACAGTTTAATTACTTTTACAGACTGAAAGATTTTCTGTGCTGCTTACTTTAGGCTTTCCTTACTACACTATGACTTATTTTACAAATTTGACATATTTTGTTATGTCTGTTCGCATCCTTCAATTGTCTAATTCAACAAAAAGCTTTAATATTTTCTTGCAGATTATGATTTCCAGATATCATTCTTTCTTTTTGCTATTCTCTGAGATCTTTCTGGTTCACACACTCTAGTTCAGATACTTCAAATATGATGCCCAGAACTGACACAAATTCTCAATCTCAAATATAGCATGTGGATTCCTCCAAATATTCTACATGGCAAACTCCTGTTAATACATTCAGCTACACTGATTACGAGTTTGAAGTTTTGCCACATTATGACATTATTTACTTTCAGTTTCTGATTGACTGCAATCTTCATATGTTTGCAAGATTCAGAAATGGTTTTTTTCTGCAAGATCATTCCTCACATTATTTTCACTGCAGTTGCAAACTTTGAGATAGCAAAGGAATTTTGATTGGTAATGGTCTTGCTTTTTGTCATTCTTACCATGATGTTTCTTTATTCAATGAAAATGACCTATTCGGACTGTATTTCTAAGCTTTATTTATAAGAAAGTAACATGAAATGTGCTCAGCAATCCCTCTTAATTAATTATAAAAAAAAAAAATTATATGACTTATGTTCATTAAACCTTGCAAGATTTCTTTATCAACGTTTTCTCACAAATTTTTTAATATTTGATGGAGGTCTGGATTTGAGAACATCAGAGGGAAAAGTGGATTATGATTCTCATATACTTTATACTTAAACTCTTCCAAAATAATATTGTTTTATTTTTATTGTCAGTCTACCCAAAATCTAAGCCCAGAGGGAAAAATTGTGGCTCAAGTGGGGAACATACACTTTAGCAAGCCAGAACAAGGTAAGAATGAGAATGTAAAGTATTTATACGTTTTTGTCCCTAGACAGTAATAAAATAAATACTACTACTACTACTATATTATTATTATTATTATGTTTCTTTTAACCATCTATATTTCTTGCTAATTTATTCTCAAAATATGTATTTTTTGTTTTGTTACTCTCAAGTCTATTTTTCAAACTTATATCCAAATCAGTAATTCGATAAATTCTATATCTCTTTAGTTTTGTGGGGGTTTTACCTGTTTTCTTTCAGTTCATTGCTGAATTCCTGATTTTCCAAGTGGGTATCTCTGTAATACCTATATTTTCCTTCCATTAGTGTGTGCTTCTATTAGCTGTGATGTTCTTTTATGAAACTGTCCATTGTGTGAACTCAGTATTGTTTCCTTCGAGGAAACAATCAGATCTGGAATCTGCTTATTTGGATATATGGAGTTTAACATGCACATTTTTCTGTATTAAAAAATAAATTTCATCAATCACAATGATCTTTTCTTACCCAATTTACCTTTTGATTTCATGTACTCAGTCATTTTGCCCTTGTTGATCAGAAACAAAGACAAAAAGGTTTAGATTTGTCTTCAACTTCTGCATCCAAATGTTGGTTTCAACAGACTCCAAGAACTTGCTTGACGATGTCTTACAGATTTCTGTATCTGAACATGTCTCTCTGTACTTGAACCCTTTACTTACAGAGGCACAGCTGGTAGTTCATAACTTTTGACTGACTGTGCCACTTCCTGATTACAACTGATTGAAGCATCTGTCTCTGCGCTGTGTACTACAATTCTCTTCACAATATGCCTCTCCAATGCGTGGTCATTCTAGGGACAAGCTGGTCACAAACATCATTTGGGCTAGTAATTTACTTCTTTTATCATGACAGAATCGCTCCCAGCACACACTGCTCACTCTGTTAGAAACAAACAGCTTGCAGAAATCTGGGTTCAAAGAATTCTCATGATCTTTTTCCTTTACATTACTTTAACTGGTTTTCTATACGCTATGTACTTTTCTACTAATTACAGTGAATCTGTGGTTTCCATTTTAATTGCAAAGTTATCTTACCTGTAACCCAAATTTGAATTCTCTTTAACCAATAGGAGACACTAGGAATGCAGTTCATTTTATATATTTCTGAATGTCATACTTTAGTTGTTTTATGGTCAACAGGCCCTCATCCTAAAATAATACAGTTGTAGATCTTCCTTAACTCTTGGCCTACACAGATATCCTGCTTCTTAGGTTTTTTTCTTAGTTGCTTATTTGTCACATTTTAAATCAACTATGATTATGTGAACTTCTTATTTCAGTTTTTCAGTTCCGAAATTAAGCTTCCTCTTCTTCAGCATCATATGACATCTAATTTTAGTCTATATTTATGACTTGATGGGTTTTTTTCACAAATAAATGTTTCAGTACTTAAATTCCCCTTTAGCATTAATCCCATGATATTATCTTCATTTATAGTCTTTGTCAGTCTTGAGGGTGGTATTTTTATTCCTTTCTCCTTTCTATTTGGCCCAGCCACAATTTTATTATTTTGTAATACATTGAGTCCTTGATATGTCTCTCCTCCCTTTTCCCATTGCTACTCTTTCCTAAACTTCATGTATAGCAATAATCTAATTTAAATTTGGTATTCCATTCAAGTATGCACTGAGATTTCCAGTTTTAATAATCAAAAAACTTTGTCATAATTTTAAACTTGGAGGGATTGGTCTGTGATCCAGTGAAAGGGAGACCAAGGCTTTTCCTAATGGAGTTAAAAACTGAGGAGAGTTTTGCATATGAATAGTTTCCAAGGAACAGGACTGACTAGATTTACAATGCTAATTCCTATTCTGAGAAAGCAAACTGCAGATGTAGGATTGCATGTTTAAACTCGTAGTTGTGAAATGTCTAACAGTTTGTCAGAGAAAACTTTACAACAAACTAAGTGCTAGGTAGATATACACATCATAGGTATAATTTTCGTGTACTCCTATACCTTTGTATGCATTTATATGCCCTTGGAACTGTGCCGCTCATTCTGTTAGAAGGAATTTACCTTGTACTTGGCAAGAACTGCAATTTTAAGGCCACTCACTAAAATCAGAACAACTTTTCCTGAGTTTAATTAGAACTAGAATACTGGAATACTCTAGACATACCTAACTCACTATCCAAGTTATTTTCCAAATGACATGGTCAATAGCTTAAATTCAGAGTCTGCTCTAAGTGGATGTGATGAGGCTGCACCAATGCTGAATGCAGTGGGACAATCACTTCTGACTGGCTGGTGAAGCTGCACTTGATGCACCCCAGGATGGGTTTGCTTTCTGGGCTGCCCAGCCACACTGCTGGCTCACACTGAGCTGCTGCTGACCAGGTGGGTAACATATTTAACACAAGATATGTGTCTCTGTGCATTCACACATCCAGCTATATAATAAGGAATATACTATGCATATTTCTCAAAAGCAGGAAATTAGTGTTATTTTAGGATTTAATAGTAATATCTGGGAAAACAGGGGGGAACTGCAGATTTTGTACACACTTGAAAAATTTCCTTACACACTTGAAATACAGGGAAACGTGTTTGTATATAAAACCACTATCTCTGCTTTTCATGGTTGAAAAAGTACTTCACACATAAAGCAAAAATAAGAGGTTTTCTTCCAAAAGATTTTTCACAAGTCCTCTACGTTACAATGTGGTGATGCATACAGA
The DNA here is from genome assembly GCA_013398015.1 of Oreocharis arfaki. Classification (NCBI taxonomy): domain Eukaryota; kingdom Metazoa; phylum Chordata; class Aves; order Passeriformes; family Paramythiidae; genus Oreocharis; species Oreocharis arfaki. Next base: position 82,740 of record VZRR01000413.1, read on the forward strand.
GTATAAATATGTATGTAGCCTTTCCATTTATAACATTATATATATAAACATATAGAAATATGTAAGTTTGAAAGTACTGTAAGAAGTTGCCAAAGCTTTAGAGAATAGAATTAAACATCATCACCCTCTTGTTAAATTGGAAAAATATTCCAAACCTGGCAGTGCAGAATTCTATGACAAACTGTAAGATATTGCATTTACAAAAGGCTAAATTATAGATATATGAAGTGTAGAATTGATGGTGCTATATCAAAACTGTGTTTAAAAAAAGGCAGGAAGGTTAATGAATTAATAATCAAATTCTAGCTGTATTGGATTTACATAGCAAGGTTTCAGTAGTCAAGGGGGCTGCAGGGGTGGCTTTTGTGGGAAGACACCAAAAGCTGTCCCCAGGTCCCACAGAACCAATTCCAGTCAACTCCCAGATGGACCTGCCACTGGCCAAAGCTGAGCCAATCAGGAATGCTGCACCCTGTGAAGAGGACCATGGTGGAGCAAACTGGCCCCATGCAGTCAATGGCAACCCATGGTAGAGCAGGTATCCACTCTGCCAGCTGTGGAGGATCCAGTGCCAGATTAGGTGTATGTGCCCCGAAAGAAGCTGTCTCCCTGTGGAAACTCCTTGGTAGAGCTGGTTTCTTTCAGGATCTGTGGCCCTAGGGAGAAAGGAAACCATAACAGAGTAGGTTTTCTGACAGAACCTGTGATGCCACCCATGCTGGAGCTGTCTGCTCCTGACAGAACGCACCCCATGTAAAGGAACTGCTGGAGCAGTGCTTGAAGAGCTGCAGCCCATGGGAAGGATCCACACTGCAGGATTCTGTGGTTTACTGTCTCCTGTGGGAGGGACCCCACAATGGAATGGAGAAAAAGTGTGAGGAGAAAGGAGCAGCAGGAACTGAACTGTTGCTTTCATTCCCCATTTCCTTGTGCTGTTTGGGGCTGGTGGGGCAGTGCTTTGTTTAATGGGCAATAAATTAAATTAATTTCCCCAAGTAGAATCTGTTTAGCCCATGACGGTAATTGAAAGATCTTGCTGTTTCCATCTCTACCTATAAGCTTTTTGTTAAGCTCTTCCTGATGTGTTGATGGAGGGGGAGTGACAGAGTGGCTTGGTGGGCACCTGGCAGCCAGCCAAGGTCACCATACCACACCAGCTCAGTATAATGCCACTGAAGTAAAAAGGAGATTCTCATTTGTGATTTAATAATAGAAGTTCTGCACAAGGGTTTTTCAGTAATTATATTTGTAAGGCCTTGGTGACCACTGCGTCCTGCATTTGGCATCTGTCTAAAACGAATACATACAGAAATGGAAGAAAGGCTCAGTATATGGTCAGAAAATATGACCATTGAAGGAAAGAAAGAATTTAAGGGGAAAAACAGATCACGTCATCTTAAACCTAATTGTCTTTATTTGTGCCCCATCTTCACTGAGAGGAAGAGAAAAAAAATCTGTACACTTTGAAAGAGTAGATGCTAATTTTTTTTTTTTAACTGTTTGCATATTCAAGTTTTAGAATTTCTTCTACTGAAGCTTCTTAATATTCTGTTTGAGTAATGTTTTCCAGAGGAAGATGTACTATTTTTGATCTTTACCAGTACCTAAAAATCCATCAAATTACTTTAAATGACTCTCAGACTTTATTACATACATGAAAAACTGAGGATCGGTGACAAAAATGTAATAGACCTATAATATAGTCTATAGTGGTTACTATAGTGGAAAAGAATAAGATCTTAGCAGTTCCATAGAAATTTTAATTGTTTAAGTCTCCATTTCACTGTCACAAGGTTACAGAGTGCAAAAAGAAAAAAAAATCAATTTCCAGTGAGACATTATTTTATACTCTAAAAATAGTATTTCTAGGTTTCAATATTCCATGGAGGCTATCGGTGGAAAACAAAGAGTCTGTTACAAAGTTGTTTATATTTTGTGGGTAACTTAATTAGACTTTAATTCCTGGAAGACTTGAGAAGCTTTCTACATAGATAAAATGTTGACTTTACCTCAATAAATGCAGTTCCATATATTACATTCTACACTGAAATATATCCATAATTAGAATTCTAACGAGTGATTTCGTAAATTTATAGTATGCATTACTACTTTATGGACATTTTAATTTACTACTTGAATTAGTAGTCCACATTAGTGACATTATAAAAAAAAATGGAAAAAACCAAACAATTATAAACACTAAATGGGATTGAGTAAGCATTTTTGTTAGCCTCAAAGCTATTCTGATAGCTTTATTGTCTTAATCAACTTAGTTGACTCATTTTACTGCTCTTTTGAGGTGGATGTTGTGGACACATGCTGCGGTACTAGTTCACTTCTGCCAAATTAAAAATGATAATTCTCATGCGTGAAATAACAGCATGGACTAATGACCAAGTCTCAGCATAATTTGAAGTGAAGCCCCAGCAGGTGGCAAACAATTAAACACATAACATAATATAATATAGTCACAAGTATTTTTTCTTTTTTTTTTTTTTTAAATAAAAAAGGAAGGCAAGGAAATAAGGGAAGCAAATGCTTCTTTCCTTGAACAGGGCTAAACTCCATAACAAATTCAGAGGGAAAAATGAGGAAGAAATCAAAAATATGTCACTGGAAAGCCGCCTACTAATAGAACTCTCCCAATTATTAACACAAAATTCTAAATACTAGGTAATTTCTTTTTTCTTATGAAAGTGCAGACATTGCGTTCCCACTGAAACAATAACCCAAAATTATAAACCCCAAAAGTTTTTTTAGTTGTAGAATAAACCTTAAGAAACACTCTGGCCTTTCCTAAGACTTGGAAATAGTTTAAAGCCAACTTGAGAAACAAATATGTAATAATTAGGTTATTATTTAAATGAGAAAAGAAACCCTAATCCCAAACCCCAAACCAGAATAACTTCCCCCCACAAGACCCTATTTAATTATTCCTTACTTCTACATTGGATCACTTATTTACATGACTTCTAAAATTGTTACGTGTAAGTACTGACCTTGTGTCTCTCAGATAACAATGAGCAAGGTTTTTCTTGAAAAATATCTTTTTTGAAGAACGTGATATGTTTTCAGGGGCTTATTTCTTGTACCTGCAGGCATTTAAAAATACAGTAACTGGATTGTAATTTCAAATATGAACACATTCAGCTTAAAAATATTCATAATCTGAGCTTCATGTTATTTAATACAAATTTGTATTTCATTGTGAAATTTCAGGTTATTTTAGGAGTTCGGCAACTGTTGGCTTAAGGATATGTTTCAACATATGCTAAAACATAAACAGTTAAATACTTCTATAGAATGGGCACTTCAGGTGCCTGGTAGCTCTCAGCAAAAGAATTAGGGTGCCTCCTATATTCTGGAACAGGCGACACATAAAGAAGAAAGGACTGATGTAATTTTAGCTCTTAAAAAACGCTGTAGATTTGTGTTGCTAATGAATTTTTTATTTAGATAATACCGAAGGGGATTTTTTAATAAATAGCTAAATTATTTTTAAAATCATTAAAATAGAATTAAAAGTGGCTCAAAATCAGCAAAAAATTCAGTTTTTGAATTTATAACTTCTAGAACATATGCAACTTAATAGTAAAATGAAGTTATTTTAAAAGCAGTACCTTCTGCTGTTGCTAACTATTATAACTTTAGGACAGGAATAATGCTGAAGATAAGAACGTAATCAAGCAGTTCAATTAACTTGGAGTTTTCCTACTCTGTTTGTGAAAGCCCCTGAATATACTTGTTATTTTTATTTTGAAGATTCAGAGAAATGCTGTTTTTCAGGAGTAAACAAAAGAAACACAGGATAAGACATTGCAATTGCTGTATTTGCTTGTATTTATCTAAAGTTAAAAGGCAATTTGCAGCTGCAGCTATCATTTTAAAATGCCTCTTTTGGAGAATGTCATGCTGGGAAAACTACTAGAGAGACAAACTTCAAAAGAGCAGAGGAGTACCCTCCCAAACACAAGGCACTTCTGATAAGGAGACTTTCTCCTCTTAGTCACAGTGTGAGGGGAAAACCTGAACAGAAATTTTGTGAAAGGTTTTTGTCTGAAGGAATGTGGAATTAGAACTGGGTAAGTATGTCATATTAGAACATGGTTTCCAGGAACCTAGTGGCTGGGGTTTGGGTTTTTTGGTTCTTGGTTTTGCGGGGTTTCTTGGCTTGTTTTGTTTTCTGTTTGTTTTTTGAGCTCCTGCAATAACTCTGGTAAAACAGTCTTTAAGGCGCACAAATATTTACAAATAATTTTCTTCTCTCTCTGCCCAACCCTTTTATTTTAGTCATACTTTTGCCTGATCAACTCAGCACAGACATCACACAATTACGTGTGAAGAAAAACCACACATTTCATTTGACAATGTAATTTTTTCTTTAATGTACATAATTACAATAATTTCTATGAAGATTTAGCCTAGTATTGTCCCACCTCTAGACTTACTCTCTCCTCCACTTTTAATTTAGTGCCAAAGCATACAGAGAAACATATTTGAATGTATTCCTTTCTTCTTCCAGTACGTTTTGGTATTGATGCCTGCTTCTTTTTTCCTATTGCAAAGAACTCCCTATGAAGAAACACCCACAAGGGAATATGTTATTCTCTGCACCATCATCAACTTCAGCTTATCTCCTGTAGCGACTCACTCTTTCAATTTTCTCAGAGCTTGAAGTAATTTCCTCCATGAGGCCTGAATTTTGCCATTGGCAAGGAAAGAGAGGGATGAACAGACAGGACAAAAATTACTTCTCCCATCTTTTTGCAAAACCATCATCAAGGCAACATTTATTGCTTTTGCTTTGTGAGAAACTTCTGCATACTGAGAAATTATAGTTGTGATTTACTTGTAGCATGCACTTGGAGCTATACACAGATGTCATAATCCTCCCAAAGAAGTTTAATGAAGGGATTATGCAATAGGATCTGAAAACTATACCTATCCAAACTCATTAGCATGGATTTTCCCGAATTTTTATTACATCTTTTCAATAATTTTTACTAAGATGTCTGATACAAAATCCACACAAAAAAAAAAAAAAAAAATCAAGCTGCACTTTACAAGACACTTCCTGTTAATTCAGTGTTGTAGATGTTCAACAGCAGTGTTCAGCAGCTTACATTTTCACATAAATGTAAGAATGAGAGCCTGAGGCAATCTGAATACAGGCTTTTCAGACTTCAAAGGAGCAATGAATGATTCTTGCCCTGCTTTTGCCATCCAGAATTGGCCTAAGCTTGGGGAGCAATTAAAATTAAATGCCACTGAACTGCAGAAAGTGAAGATAGGCAGCTCTGGGCACGAGCACACTTGTATGAAGTCTCCTGACTAATTCATATCTTGGTGTCCATAAAGCAAGGAAGGGACTCAGAGTGAGACCATTTATACAGAAAACGAGCAAAGGGCAGCTGCATTAACCTTGATCATAATGATTCACATCTTTGTTTGAAACCAGCTTTTTTTCAGTTTCTGGTTGCCACATTTTCAGGAGAGGAACCCTCTGTAAAAACAATTAGCTACCAAAGATCTAAGTGCCTCTTCCTCAGTCCTAATCTATTCTTTTGCAAATAGCTCTCAGGGCACTTAAACATGTAGACAAAGCAAATTGTACCAGATCTCTGAGTGTGCTGAAAGGTGGAGCCTTTATTTAAAGAATGGAATATTATTTTTTTTAACAGAGGTTTTATTTCTTTTTGTTTTGTAAGAGCCAGAAATAGTTACAGGTGGATATCACTGAAAGCCACAATAATATATAAGAATACATGTAGGACTACTGAATTAAGCCATACATATTAAAATGTGTTTCCTGACATAGTTTTGAATTTTGAAGTTAAAGTCCAGCAACAAATACCAGAACATAACTTTAAGTAAATTTCAGAACACATTAAAAAGAAATAAATATGAAAATCAGCAATATGATAGGCAGAGACTAACTCTGGTGCATTTAATTTAATTTAATTGTCTTTGAAAGAAAATACATTCTGACGCTTCCTATGTCATCGACACTTTATACAGTTTGTAATAGCATGTCTAGTGTTCCAAGTCATGTTCTGAATGGTTGACATAGGCATTATTTTGTGAAAGGAAGTAGAAAACAGGAGAAACATGAAAAATTTTAGGAAGACTTACCTCTATAAGACAAGGAAGTTTTCAAGTCATTTTGAAGTCTCAAAAATACATAATCTGCAAGGATTAATTTTCTGGACACTTGGTTTTTTTATGGGGCCAGAAAAATACAACATTTTGTCTGCTGTGTTAATGACAGAGCTCCAAAAGACATGATTCCACTGTAGAAAAGCAAATTGCATGATAACCTGAGTTTCCTGTCTGCATCAACTCTTCATAATTGCTCAATTAACAAATATCACCCCAACATAGTTGGCGTTTATTAATCACTAGAAGTCCCATTTTCCTATTCAATCCATGCTAAATGTTCTCACAGAAATTAGCATGTTGCTGAGACCCCTGATGTTGAATAATGTGTTTGTAAAAATTGTTGGGATACGTTTACATTTTCCTCAAACATTTCCAGTGTGATACAGGCACGTATAGATTCCCCTTTGCTTCACAAAAGGTGCTCTGCATTTCAGATGTATTTTGCTGTATTTTTGGTTTGCCCCTCTCTTTCCTGAGCACAGAGACCAATACCTGTCACTGAGTAGTTCTGTAATACAGTATTGTCATTGCTAGCTAACACATTAGCTTTGCACTGAGTTGACAAGGCCTCCAGATAAAGGCTAAAGCTAAAGCTTGTTCTCTCTGGTATTTTTTGACCTGTCCATACATTTATTTTACTTAGTTTAGCTGCAGCAGCAACCTTTCACAGAACGGCTTGAGTTGGAAGGGACCTTAAGGGTTATCTGGCTCCAACTCCCCTGCCATAGGCAGGGATGCCTTCCCCTAGAACAGGTTGCTCAAAGCCCCAGTGATGGGCTGGTCCCCGGTGGGGATGAACAGTGACAGAATAGAGCAGGTCCTGAAACTGAAGAGGAGTAATTTCTTTTTTGATTATTGCATGAAAAATATAACAGAATCCTGTTGGAATGGCATTATCCTTCTCCAAGAACAAAGTTTGTGATAACCTAAGTCCCTTGGATGAACCACCCAAAACTCAACAGCGGCCAGAGCACAGTCTGCTCTGGAAGTTTTACATGAAGGAGGTTTCAATTGAATTGTCCTCTGGAACAACCCATCTTTCCTCCTTGACCCACTGAGGACAACTAGGCTTAATTCAGTTCTTCAGGTAAGACTGACATAAAGTGAGGTGAGATATGGGGAATGCAACACACCATTCCTAGACAGTAACATGGCAAAATCCCAGACGATAACATTGAAATGAACTTCACAGAATCACAGAATTTTATAAACAAGCAGGTCTCTACATGATTTCTTTTCTACTCTTTTTCATCTTTCATGGTTTTGCATCTCTAACAGACTGACACAATGCAGGAAAAAACAGATCTGATATGGCAACAGAGGGCTTGAGAAGTGGTGATGCAGGATGCAGCTTGGAGGACTGCAGTCCTGGGATAAGGAATAGGGAACAGGCCTGGAACTGGAAATTCCACAGGCATAAACAACTCTCACATATGATAGGTTAAAGAAATGTAGATCTGCTTTTAGAGGCAAGAGTAAACAATAAAAAAGCTATCTACAAATTGTGAAAGTCATGTATAAGAAATCTGTATATAAGTTGGAGTTGCAAAACAAAATGTAAAAAGAAAAAGTATAAAAGCATCTTATCAGAAACAGAAACAACCCCAGGTGGACCATAGAGTGAGGAAGAAGCCATCAACATGTACTCCTCACAACCTCAGATCTTCAGGTGCTAAATAATCATCATTAACAGCAGAATGAAGGCACAAGCTTTAGGGTCCAGAGAAGCATGAGCATAAGAGCAAAGTGAGTAGAAACAAAGTCCTTGTATGATAATTTTGACTACTACACTAGTAGTTTCAGTAGTACTGAAACTTGTTTCTGCACGCACATATCCCTTTTTTTCTGTAATAATTCAATGTGCATTATTAATGATTTTTGGATTAGACTGGTAAGACTTCAATTATAATAAGAGTAAGTTTTGATTTACATATAAAGGTGTTTCATCTTTGCTTGTAAACAAGATTTTTAGCATAGCATACTACACATTCATGCTTCCAAAAGTGTAGCTGAAGACTATATTTCTTGTTATCCAAGACAGGGGCATCCCTCAAGAGAGGCTGGAGAAGATTACTTTGCTGCTGTTGACGTCTACCCTTAAGCATTCCTTCTGGAGACAGAAATATACTTAAATCTGTTTGCTTGTCAGTTATGTCAATTTTTTTCTGTGATTGTTTTCATAATTTTCTGTTGAATATATTGCTTTTGGAAACATTCATACATTGCAGTTTCTGATTGACAACAATATCAAAAAGACATCCATGTTCATGGACTGGTAATGAGCATCTTAATTTTTTAGGATTTTTAGGATTTTACTGAATATTTGGTATGTTTTGGGTTTGCCTCTTTTTCCCCTTTGGATGAGAACAGAGAGAGATTCTGTGTCCATGTTCAAAGGCAATTATTCAGTTTGCTTCAGAGATGTTTACAATAGAAAAGTCTGCTGCTGTTGCTATTTGGGCAAAGCTTTGTCACAGAGACCCTCAAGGGAATGTTGTAAGTGCCATCAGAAGGACTCCTGGTGCATCTTTTTCTTCTCCCCAGGTTGAAAAATCTTCACCAGAAATCATTAATTTATTGATGTATCTGCATTTAGTCTTCAAGTTTTTTCTGTCGTAACTATGTCAGCCACAGATTTGTCTGAATTCTTTTTTTCTTAGAACATATAGCTAGAAATAGTAGTATAGACCTTGTGTACTACACATTCATATACAGTACGTTTATTTCCAAGAGCCTGCAGTTTGTCACCATGCCCAAAGGCCCTCCTTTATTCACCCATGTGACATAACCAAGACGTTTGAACGCAGGAGTGAAAACTGGGTCCACTAAAATGGATGCATGTAGCAGACTTAGAAATGCTGTGCCATAAACAACACTTTGTAATGGAAACTGCCCTGCCAATACTGTTGACTGTCTCTTATTCTGAAAAAGCTTTTCTTACCGTAGCCATGTTAGCTGTTTACAAAAGCAGCTAACAGTCACTAATAAAGCGAAGCCTCTGCAAACTTACAATTTACCTGGTACTGCTGATTTACACTCACACAAGATCTGAAAGAATGATTATTCTTGGATTTCTAGTTTATTGCAGCATGTAGTTCAAAATCTGTCACAACTTTTACAGTTCAAATGTGCTTTTTAAAACAAAAACAAAAAAATTATTAAATTCCTTAGAATTACTGACTTAAATAGAATTTTCAGGAATAGTTGAGGACAAACCAAGACGATCTGGAATTCACAAGAGACATTATTATGAATTATTATGTGTTGCTGTCACTGATTAATTCATCAATGATGGAAAACCACAAAAATAAAAATTTTATGCTGAGCTTTTAAATTAGCTCTATATTTTAGAGATATTAAGTGTGGCTGCAATATTATATGACATATTTGACTGTAAGTATTATTCAACTAGGAAAAAGTATATCTAACATAATTTTAGCTACTTGGTTTAAAATACGGTAAATGAGATCCTAAGAAAGTGTATTTCCCATTGTGTGTATAAAGTAACAAATTACAACTATTGATAAATTAGCTAAAACCAAGCAAGAGTTATTGACCTAATTCCTTTTAATTTATTAACAGTCACAGGCCTTCAAGGGGCTATTTTCTGAATAAAAATACACAGGAGAAGTTCATAGATGCAAGAAAATTTTAGTTTATGAAAAAAATACACAGTGTAAAGAAATGCTAAATCATTCTTCACAAAAATAGATTGTTTTATAGTGTAAAACATCAGTCAAAGATGTGTGCAAAAATGTCAGTGGACGATTTTCAGCTGTAGAAAAACTATTTGTGGATGAAAGCTTTGGAAGGAATAGGGAAAAAGGTTGCATCTCTCCATAATCTCTAATAGCTTCCAAAATGATCTTAAGTGATAGAAAATTTAACTGTGGAGGCTTGGGGCTTTTCAGCAGGTGTGTCAAAAAGTGGAAGACAAAATGTAGTGCATTAAAGCACAATGGTAATTTAAAACCTCATGTCATTAGATTTTGGATGAATAACAAAATGTTGCTTGAATAAAAGTTTCACAATACTGTAGTTATATACTTTTAAAATTTGTCTGGTGGTTACAAGGGACTAAGAGCTCTCACCCTGTTTGCTATTTCCTGTTTTGTCTCTTGTGTGTGCTTAGTGCTTTATCTGCATAATAATTTTTCTTTAATTTGTCATTTTCTGGGGTTTTTTGCCTTGTATGTATTTAGTATTTTACCAGAAAAGTAATTTTTATTTAATGGAATCAGATGAGTACAGAGATACTCGTAACACAACCTAAATTTGCTGCATATTAAATCACCTTTATTACAAATTAGATAAATGCAATTGATCAATATAAAGGAAAAAATAACCAAGATTAATAAGATCTGTGTTTCTTACCTAACTTAGAGTTTTATAGCTGTCATTTACTGATTGAGCACATTTTAATAAAAACACAAAAACCAGTAAGCTAGTGTGGAATTTCCAGATATTTTGCTTTGTGGTGAGAATATTGTTCAGCAGTTCTATAAAATACTGGTGTTGGAGATTTAGGAGTTCCCTTCTTGTTTTCCTTTTTAAAGAATTTTCCCCATACCTGTTGCTAACAGACAAATTACTGGGTACTTAAGAGAGACAAAAGACCTGGCCACAAGGGAAGGAGTCCAGCTGGCTACCCTCTTTAACCTGGGCTTTTCTCGTGCAAGGCAGGACGCCATGAGATTTGAACTAGGAAAAGGGGCTGAGTACAGCCCCTAGACCTCTTGTTTCCGTGCATTCGGGAGAGAAACTGCTCTCGCAGTGGAGGGAATTCATCGCTGCTGCGGGCTTCTACCTTCTTCTGCCTTCCTTCTACCATGAGTGGAGTTTGCTCGCTGAAGCGGCTGTTGGACTGGGACCCTGTTTAACACCCTACCTCACTAAAAGAGGGACCTTTTCACCATTTTCACCTCAGGGAAAGCCCCTGGGTCCCAAGCCGCCTTTCTCTGCCCCGCTGGGAGCCAGGCCAAGGCTGCCCTGCCCCCGCCGTTCCTCTGCTAGGGCTGCAAGCCTCCGCTATGCTGTAGCTCCTCACTCCCTGACTGCCCAGACCTCCTGGGGCTTCCACTGTAGCTCCGGAGTTCAATATATCTCACCTACCACGCAGGATTTTGTGTTCGTCCCTGCTGTAACAGCCTGGTGTTCCCGAGAGTCCTGCTGGACACCGGGGTCGGCTGCCCCCGGGGTTGTGAAGCTTCCCGGCCCCCATTACCGCGTGGTGCCCGGGCTCGCTCCGGAGCGCCCCCTGCAGCCGCGGGGGAATCATCGCACCCGCCCTGCTCACCGGGAGCCACCAGCGCCCCTGCCGGCTGTGAGCGGCACTGCACCGCAGGGGAAAGGACCTGCTTCTCTTCGCTGTTACTGCCGTAGTTATTGTTGTTTGCCTTGTTATATTAGTAAAGAACTGTTATTCCTGTTCCTCATATCTTAACCTGGAAGACCCTTAATTTCAAAATTACAATTATTCGGAGGGAAGGAGGTTGCATTTTCCATTCCAAGGGAGGCTCCTGCCTTCCTTAGCAGATACCTGTCTTCAAACCAAGACATCTGGTAAGGATGAAGTTAATCATTTTGTTGAGGAAAAGGAATTGATGTATTGTCTATTATCTACAGAATGGCCACTTCAGTGCTGGGAGGGAAAGCTTCTCAGACTCAAAACTAGTGATCTTTGGAGATTTGTTTCAAAATCAGGTAAGCTTTACTGATACTGTTTCAACCACCACCCCCCAAAATGTGTTCTCTATCTGACCTTCTGTCGTGGTTTGAGCTGGCTACATGCCAAGCATCCACGAAATCTGTTATTTTGCATATGGGGACATCAATGATATTGATGAAAACAAAAAAATAATCTGCAAGGCAAAACAGGCTCGCACTTGGGTAAGTACAGTATAAAGAAAGTTTTATTACTAACAGAACTAAAGATAAAAGAAATTATAGAAATTAAGGTAATAAAACACACTCTCTTCTAACACCCTTCTCTACTAAACTTGCACAAAGGATGACACAACATGAGATTTTGGTCAGCAATGCAGGTTTTAAAAGTATCTCTAATATTTTGAGGAAAAAGGAGTCTTTTCTTCTGCTTAAACGTGGTTTCCAAACTGGCACTAGCAGACAGACTCGCTTGGAAATTTTTATGCATTTTCTGCTGTGCAAAACACTTCTCTCATGAAAATTCTGCAGTCTCTTTCACACAACATTCATGGGCCACACATGGGGCGTCTCTCATTTAAGGATAAACCATTCCAGCCTGAAAGCAACGGCTCTCTTCTTCACACAACCTCTGAAAGCTTCTTATAGTCTCTCACAGCTCTTGGGTGACCTGGAGTGGCCATCTTTTTCTTTTCCTGCAGGTTGCACACGAAATTCTTATCTCTCTATGTCTTTAAATGGATTAAAGAGAAAAACACTTTGTGATATTACAGCTTTACCACGGCTTGTAAAAGACANGGGGGGGGGTGGAAGAAAAGCCCCCCAGTCTCCAGAAGCCGCGCCAGGTGGTCTCGGCTCTGCTACAGCTCATGGTTGTTTCTCAGCTGCCCGCGGCTCTGGGACGGTTCTCCCGCAGCATCTCCGGGGCCCGTGCCCCGGCGCCGGGGGAGGGGAAGGCCCGGGCCCGCTGCAGGAGACGGAGCCCGGGGCCCGTTCCTCCCCCGCTGCCCCGCGGGAGAGCCAGGACAACCCCCATCTCTCACTTCCACAAGGCTTGAAACATGCAAATTTGGAAAAGTGCAATTGGCCAAAACTCACGTCAATCAACTCAGTTCCAACCCATGACACCTTCACAAAATTATTTCATCCTAGAAAGGAACTCGGTTGCTATAATAGCTCATAAACAGCTGCATTAACATTAGCAGAGTTTCTTATGTGTAACCCAGTTTCTGCATTAACTGTGATTTTTGTATTGATAAAAAACAATTGAAAAGTAAAATGTTTTTAAAAATAAAGAAGGTGCAATGCAGAATGCAAACATGCTTTGAGTTGAACAAGGTGTATTACTTCTAATCCATCTTCTATATTTGCCACTAAATGTGATTTTTCTTTAACTGCAAAAGGTCTTTCAGGAGAGGTGTGAAGCAAATACCACACCTCTGCTAGAACGCAAAAGGTATGCCACCTTAAACACTTCTCAAAAAAAAAAAAAAATAGGGAAAAAAGTTATTGCAAAGTTCAGGTTTTGGAAGCAGATCTGTATGTTTAAAAAACCACCACAGAGATGCTTAAATTTTACCACATTGTAACTTATGCAAGAATATATAACTGCATCTGTATGCTGCATATTCAGTGATTGAAAACAAATGTACTAGGAAGTAGGAAAGGATACTCAGTCCAAAATTCCCTTCATTTAATTATAAAAATAGGCTAATTCTGTCCCTACTGATTAAAATCAGAATTTTATAAGACCTAATATAGGCTAGGTAATTCCTATTACATTTTCAGGACAAGTCCGTTCGCATCTCAAAATTATTAGGTTTTCAAAAGTCTGAGAAGAATTGGTCAGGAATTTCCTATGGATTAAATAATTTCTTCCCACAAATCGGCATTTAGAAAAGGAAAATTTTAATTTTCATACATTTGGTTTGTTTTACTTTTCAGTTTGTATAGAATATATATCTCCTCTCTTTTGTTATGCAAAATTTTGATTGGTTCCTTGAGGAAGACTACAACATAACAAAAAACAAGTTGAGAACTAAAATAAAAAAAATTTTAGATTTTGTGAAATAATATATAATCTTTTAAACACTGACAGGTATACCATGGTAAAGTTCTCATATGAAATATAAAAATTCTCAAACTATATAGAAACACAAGAAAATATAATAAATAATCTAATATTCAACCCTAATATTGACTTCCAACTTGTTAAAGGAAATTATCTTTCACATAAGCTAATACACTAGGCTGATATCAGTCTTTATAAAGAAGAACAGTCTTGTAGAAAGTATCTTATTAAAAATTCATAATGAAATATTGAATGCTTCAAGAATACAATATTTGATACAATATTTGTTCCTATGAAGACTGTATTAGAATGTCAAAGAAAAAAAACAGTGGAGCATGTTTATATAAATGATTTCTCTTTGACTAGTAAATCCTGAAAACAGGATTTCAGCTGTGATGCCATTAATACCCCTTAGGAGAAACTTCAATATTTGATGGAAATTGAAAATATCAGGAAAAAAGGAGGGTCCATACAACTAGTAGAAGCTATTTAATAAATATTTAATAATTCTGTGCAAGAATGTTGCACAGTGCCTTAAGTGTCATTAGATTTTTATATTGCTGAGGGTCCTTCATTTATACCTCAGTAGTCCACCTTTCACTTGCAGCTTTACACACAAGCTGCTGTGGCACTTTATTTTCCACATCCACTATGGCAGCATTTTTATCTTGTTCACATGGCCTTGCACCTGCAAAACATTATTATAATTATTGTGGGCTCTCTTGGGAAGTGACTGTCACTGGCATCAGACCACCCTTCCTTTCCCCACTCTTTCTAGCCCAGAAATATTTGATTTATGTTAGGGGACCTAATAATGTGTATGCACACACCTTAGTAGGCTGCTGGCATGTAGGCAGCTGGTCCTAAGAAGGGTGTTCTCCAGCCATCAAGAACAGTACCATAAGTAGGTATATATGTATATTTATAAGGAGACTGAGCAGGTAGGCAGGCATTTCTGTAGAAAATTACGTACCTTCTCCTTACAATTGAATGAGACTTGCTCCACATAACTTAAAACTGCAGAGTTTTTAATCTTCACCCACAATTATTGCAAATGTTTCTTACTAGCCAAAACCTAGCTGTTTCCAAATACCTCTCACTATGTGAATTTCACCTTTACTTTGACTGATAGGGAAACATTAGTTTTACTATGTCTATGTGCATATTGTGTGGGCTGTAACTGCTGCAAGTTTTAATACAGTTTTAATAGAATACTCTGAGAAGGACTGTGCTTTAACAATCAAGTCAGCTTATGCCTGCAAGTCTTGTGTCTTATGGAAATGGATAATATTCCTAAGGCGCACTCTTGTAATCCATTATCTACAGAACCTGAAGAAATTTTTAGTTGGAGTATCATTCAACTGTGCAAAATGGTTCCAAGCCCTGAAACCATGTCACACTGAAAGAAATCAAGCAGAGAGTTTTGCTGGCACGAACATTTCATGCTAAATACTAGGCTGTCTGGAAAACAAGTATAGTATATTCAGTACAACTAAGGGCACGTATCTAGACTACTAAGATTATAGACCCAGTAGACACTGGAGTAATGTGAATGAATACAGGTCAGTTTTAATGCATGAAAATACAGCTGAATAAAAAATCCATATGTAGCTCAGTATTCAGTTATGAGGAGAGCATACAGGAAAATAAACCCCACAAAATATAGCCAAGAGGCATAGACACGAGATCAGGTTAAATTTCCAACATTTTTTCCTTCACTTAAGAATATTGTCGCTAGAGGCTTCCCAGTTCTGTCACTTCCATTTCTCATTAAAATAATTGGCACTGAAACATTTGACTAATTTTAATACTATAATTTGCAAATGATGCCTGCAAACTGTACTGTTTTAACATTCTAAATATACTCTTATTAGGTTTGATGATCTTTCTTATTCACCTGTATTTTTAGTTTTTCAGTTAAAAGATCCATCTGAAAAATTATCGGTTTCCTGCATCTCAGAACCAAATACAGAGAAAAGTTATTTTTATGCTTTATTTTAAGCAGATACTTGACACCCTTTATCTTCTTTCTCATAAAGTTTACACAAATCTTTATTATTGATAAGATGCAGCAATTTAGAGGAAAAAGGATCATTGACTGTCAACAGTAGACAGAAAATTTTTGTAGTGTTGATTGTTTGATTGCTCTTTGCATGTGCTAGAGTAGCTGTGCCAATTGCAGACAATCTTTTTTTTATGTTCTATAGGTTTCTAGCCCTAAAAAAATCAAGGATATCAGTGATGCACTCTTGGCTACTACTATAGATTATACAACTCCAGTTTCAATTAATGCAGTTTTTTAAAAATTACTTTAGCACTTTAATCTGAGTAGTTACCTAATAGTGGTTTCCACACCCCTGGCCTCACTTCAGCTGCTGGCCTCAAATCTACTCACACTGCTCCTCCCAGTAGCTAGCACTTAGTCCCTGTATCACCCCTCCCCACACAAGTGGGACAGAGATTGAGATTACGCAGGCAGATAGTTAAGGATAAGAAGACAGGACAGACTGAGATCAGGCACGTGGCCCAGTCAAACAGACTAGCCTTATTCCACTCATGATCAGCTCCTCTTATACCCCTTTCTGTCTATTCCTATATTGCTTCTTCCCAATCCCCTTCCAGTGCACATTGTCTCATCAGTTTACATAGTTCCAAGATATCCCATATGCCCCCATACCTGTCACTCTCAGGTCTACATCCCCATCACTCGCTAAGGCCCTTTTTCAAGGTACCCCTGCGGTTTCTTGACAGCCCAACAGTTACTGTCATTGATTTTTTTGGTTTCTTGTCATTGCATCCATTGTTGTTTTTCAGGTCTGCATCTCTGCAATTTTTTTTTAATTGTCTTCCCCCCCTTTCATAGCATCCCATTTCAACACGGACCTCATCAGGTAATCCTACAGAAATAAATATTATCACACCTCACTTATACTTACAGAATCCACTCTTTCCACTTTTACTATATGAAATTACATTTAACTTCTCCCTGATTTAGCACAAATTAAAAGATGTACTGTCTATTAAATCCATGGTCACCTACAGATACAAGAAGATATTCTTAGGAACCAATGAATCAGTGCGTGGAAATTAACCTGCAAGGCAGCTCTGCATTTTATGAAGCATCTGCTATCTGAGTAAGTATAGACTGTCTTTTTTGGTTGTACTGAATTGGTATTGTATTTTTATTGTTACTGGGGAGATGCAAGCACTCAGCAGTTCACAAAGCAAAACTCTGTTATCATCTAAAAGCTGATGGCAAAGCCATATTTGAGGATTTATTGAAGTAAAATTAACTTATCTGGAAAGCAAAAATTATTTTGGCACCAAATTGTAGGTGAATAAGTTTTGTGGAATAAAAGTCAATTTTAAAGTTGTAAAGTTTATCTAAAAATGTAAAATAGTGTTCTTTTTAGATAAACAGACCTACCTAACTTTAAAAATTAAGTTGAAGTGCTTCTAATATTCTAGCACCATTTGGTTTTATTGTTTCATAATATTGTAAATTATCTAGTAAAGAGAGTTAATCCATGCAGTGAAGAGAAAGACCTAAAGAGGGCCTACAAGAAAGGTGAAGGACCTTGTACAAGGGCATGTAGATTTAGTTGAGATATTATGAAAAAAATCATAGGGTAGATTTAGATGAGATATTATGAAAAAAAATTCACTGTGAGGGTGGTGAGGCACTGAAGGTGTGGGTGCCTCATTGTTGGAAGTGTTCAAACCCAGGTTGGATGGGATTCCAGCAACCTGGTCTAGTGAAAAGGGGATGAAAGTGGATGATCTTTAAGGTCCCTTCAAATGCAAATCATTCTATGATTCCATGATCTTGAAGAAAAAAAGATAAAGCATATCATTGCACTCCACTGGATGCCTGAAAATTTTCAGGTCTACAGAGCATTGCAGAAGACAAACATACAGAAGACAAACATAATACAGCCATAAAGTACACATAACGTACAATCACTGCTGATTTTATCATGTTATTTTTTTATAGAATGTGTTTATCCTTAAATGTGGAAAATACTTTGTGCACCTGCAGCCCAGAAAGCCAGCTGTATGCTGGCTTGCATCAAAGGAAGTGTTGCCAGCAACTCCAGGAAGGGGATTCTCCCTCTTTGTGCTGCTCTCAGGAGAGCTGACCTGGAGTACGGCGTACAGCTCTGGGGCATCCAACATAAGAAGGACATGGACCTGCTGGAGCTAGTCCAGAGGAGGCCACAAAGATTATGAGAGGGATGGAGCACCTCTATGAACACAAGCTGAGAGAGTTCATATTGTTCAGCCTGGAGAAGAGAAGGCTCCAGGGAGATCTAATTGCGGTTTATAAGACTTAAAGGGGACCTACAAGAAAGAGGGAGAGGGACTTTTCACAATTACACTTTGTAGGTAGTGATAGAACAAAGGGGAATGGCTTCAAACTGAGAAAGTAGGCTTAGACTGAATATTAGGAAGAAATTTTTTCTTATGAGGGTGCTGAGATACTGGGCTGGATTGCACAGAGAAACTGTGAATGGCCCAGGCCTGGAAGTGTTTAAGGCCAGGCTGGATGGGGCTTTGAGCAATCTTGTCTAGTGGGGGTGTCCCTGCCCACAGGTGGTAGTGGAACTTGGAATTAGATAATCTTTAAGGTACCTTCCATCCCAAAGTATTCTATGATTCTATGATCCTATGATTTAAAACTTCTTTTTTTTTTCAGTGTGTTGTTATGGGAAAGAGTCATGGAAGCTCAGAGAATTACGTGGTACTGACTTGGAATTGCCAAGCTATTTTTTCAATTATTTTGTGGCTGTGTTGATTCAAGTTGCTAACATCATTTTTTTTCTATTGAGTGCTTTGATATTGCAGTCTTAATATTTTAAATAACCTGCTCTATTTATTTTGTATACAACATCAAGAACTTTCCTACACCAAGGCATCAGGAAAAAAATGAAGCACATGCATCCTTCAGTCCCTTTTCAGATATCAACATCGTGCTGAGTACAGTACTTTTAGGTGGCACTAACTTATAAATCAATCATGGAATGTAGGCTATAGGAGGAAAGCCTGAGAGACAGTAGGGTTTATAAAAAAACAACAAAACCTGAAGACTCACATCATTTTTTGCAAGAAGAAAGTAGCCAAGACTTTCAATTACAGTTCCCAGTTCAATGTAAATAAAGTAATTTTAAAGTAGTTGTTTTGGTTTTAAATTGCACTGTACTTATCTCTGTTGTCTTGGGAAAATCTTCAGGTCACTGAAGATTTGTCCACAAATATTTTTTAAATGGTTAATTATTATTTTGTATAAATAATCTTTCTTTTGTGTTCATGGTTGGAAAACCTTGTGGTAAATTAATGAACAAGAGCTTTGTGTTCTTTTTTCAAGATTCATGCTATTTGAGGATTTTTATTTTATTCAATATTAATGATACTTTTTAGTTGTTTTCTCTTTCACTTTCTAGTTTACCACCATTGATGCAAAAAAGTAGGTTCAAGTTGTGCAAAGGGATTTTTAAAATAGAACAAAAGTCTTGATCAACAAGCACACATTGATCTTAGATGTAATAAAATAATAAAAATAATAAAAATATTTAAATGCCAAATCAAATATTAACACAGTATAAATTAATCAAATATACTCAGATTGTCTGAATAGGATTGTGATGAGACAGGTTTTGGAACTTGTTTCAAAATAAGATGATGATTTTTTTCCTTTTTTTTCCTTGTACTGAAAAGAAAAGATTTATTTCACTGAGGTTGGCTGAGACATAAAAATTACTGTGCCTTGCTTTCAAACCTATGAGTGTGCAGCAGTAGGTACCATAAGTAATAAAGAGTGTAAGGATTTTTCTCATGTACTTACCTTTTCCTGATTTAATCAGATTAGAGAGAAATCAAGCATATTTATTTCTGGATATTCACAATCAATAACTTTCAAGCATTAGAGGACCACTTCTTTCTACCAAGTACCAGCATTATTTAAGCTGTCTTAATAGCTCTTACAAAAATGTGTGTATTGAAAATAACAAATTTATTAGAAATGACACAAAAGATTATTTTATCATTATCTAGTAATTCTTTCTTGAAAATAGAAACAATTTTATTCTATGATATTCCACCTCAATTTGAAAAAATGTCATACTGGAAAGAAATTGCAAATACCTGTTGCAGTGCTGGGTGTTGCTTAGCTGCTGCAGCTTTCCCTGGGAGCGCAGCGGGGGCTTCTTGGGACAAGGCAGGGATTCTCTGCCCTCCTGCAGTCCATCTCGGATGCCCCGCACCGTTGCTCCGGCTGTTAGCCTGCAACTTCAGTGATGGCAAAGGAGGTGAGAAGGCTCTCCTCATGGCACTGCAAAGGTCTTTATTCCATGCTGCCTCCCCAAAGCCTGGGGCCAGCACACGGGCTGGCCCCCAAAGGCAGAGGAGAGGAGCTGTTGGCAGGCTGCTCCCAGGGGCAGAGAGAGAGGAAAAAAGAGGCACATGGCTTGGAGCCTCAGTTTACCCGGGTGCCAGGGGGGCGGGGAGAGCACATGGGCAAATGGTTTCAGGGCACAGGGGTGGTACATGGGCGGAGTTGGGATACAGGAACCAATAGGGAGAACACGAGGAGTGGCCAGGACTAGGGGCAGGGGAAGGAGGGAGACCCCATGGAGAGGGCAGGAAGTGATCAGTAAGAGGGGGTACAGCGCCACAAATACCTCTTTCATTTCTCTTTGTAAGGATAAATGCCTACTATTTTGTCTCTCTGAACCTTTGAAGATTTTTTTTAATGTTTCCTCTTGAGGCACAATTCAGTAGAACTATTTTGATTAAATAGCTCCCAAGATAATTACAATTATAATGCGCAGACTTGGGAATAGTTTAATCCAAAGTGCACATTGATGTACAGGGTGCATAAAATACCTGTATTTCATAATGTGTGTTTTTATACGATCTCTATATGTGATGAGTATAACATAGATTGTCCCTGACATTACTGAATTATAAATAATGAACTGAAAGCTAAATTGTTTATTTGTTATGGAACAGCTGTATGAATATTTCAATACTCTATGCTCTAGAAGGCTCTAGAAAAAACAATATATTTGAAATTGTAATACATTTAACTCTGCATGGGTATCTTTAGATTATCAGTAAAGATAGACACAAACCAAATTCCTAATATGAAAATTTTATTGTAAAATGTTATCATATTCTTGCTTAATTCATACCACAAAATCAGAAAAATGACATTGGAACAACTGAGGTATTAAATGCACATTGTGAAGAGGCTGCTATGATTAATCAGTAACGATAGGAGGAAAAACCATACACAATCTTCTATATTTCTTACACTCTTTAAAAATTTGTCCTAGAAGGAAAAAGAAAAAATCAATTATGTCAAAAGATCAGTACTGTAGTATTCTGACAAAGACAAGAATGAAGAAGACAAAGTGATACTTTCTCTGAATTTAATGCTTATTTTTGTGAGTTTATTTATTTATCTATTTATTCTTAATCTTCTTTACTTCCTTTGAAAATTTCACCATCTTTGCTATATTTTTCTCATACTACTTTCATGGCTGCTTAAGCTAAACTGGTGGCACATTTCTTCCAGATATAGATTACTCTTTTAAAGTAGGTATCACAAAATTATATTTCTATTTCGCCTGTTCAGTTGGTTTTAATACAAAAATGAATAAGCAGCAAGCTGAACATCAGTCAGTAGGGTCTGTGAAGTTAAAATGAGAAAAAACAAAATATTTGTAAAGAAATTTTTAAGAACCAGAAAGCAATATGTAAAGTTCATATGCAGTAGCAAAACATCTTTAATAAATCTTTTATGATTTTTAGCTAGCTGTCCATAAACCCTTGACTGAACTTACAGTCAAGGGTAAAGCAACAGAAGAAAGAGACTTTTAAGCACACTCAGGAGAATAATCACCTAGACAATAAGACAGCAGTGAAGAAAAGGCAACATAAAATATGTTGTTTAGTTTAGAACCAGAAAATAAATAAGTGATTAAATTTGCCTATTAGTGTTTATGGGAAGTTTTATGTTCTGCATTGCCCAAATGAGGGTTGAATAATCTCTGTAAACTATTGTCAGAGGAAGAAGTATTGATTTCCTTTAATGTTGTGCCAATAATATTTTCTGGTGCAAAATCTGTCCAAAAATGTTCACGTAGAAAAAACAAAATTGTGACTTTTTTCAAGGTTTCACATTGCAGGCTGTGGTTTAGAGTTGGAATATTTTAGAAGGAAAAATTTAAACATCTTGAGAACAGCGAAATGAATGCTTCTATGATTTGAGAAGATACTTGCCTAAATAATTTTGATAAATAAAATTAAAGAAAAGTAGTAAATGGAAAGCCTATATCTATCATAGAATCATTAAGGTTGGAAAATTAATATCACCATGCCCACTAAACCACTTTGCAAAGTGCCAGGTCAACTTGTTTGTTTAAACTTCCAGGGATGGTGGCTCTGTCTTCCCTGAGGAGCCTCTTCCAGTCCTTAATCACTCTTTCAGTGAAAATATTTTTCCTAGTATTCAACCTGAACCTCCCCTGATGCCACTTATGTTTGTTTACCCTTGCCCTATTGCTGGTTGTCTGGGAGAAGAGGTTGACCCCCATCTTGCTACAGCCTTCTGTCAGGTAGTTGTAGAGTGTCCACTGAGCCTTCTTCTCTTAAGGGTAAGCCAACACAGTTCCCCCAGCAGTTCCTCATAGGACTTACGTTCCAGACCCTTCACCAGCTCCATTGCCCTTCTTTAGATTTGCTCCAGCACCTCAGTGTCTTTCTTGTACTGAAAAGCCCAAAACCGAACACAGTACTTGAGGTGTGGCCACACCAGTGCTGAATACAGGGGGGTGATCACTCCCGTGGTCCTTCTGACCACACCATTTCTGATAAAATCCAGGCTGACACTGGCATTCTTGGCCACCTGGGCACATGCTAGCTCGTGGTGGCTGTCAACCAGCACCCCCAAGTCCTTTTCCAACAAGCAGCGTTCCACCATTCTTCCCCAAGCCTGTAGTGATGCACTGGGTTGTTGTGACCCAAGTGCATAAGCCAGCACTTCACCTTTTGGATGTATGTATCCATGCCCTTTCTATATTTGATTGCTACTGTAAGTGCTCAAAAAAAGTGCTCACATACTCTTAAAACATTATCTTTGGCTGTCTTCATATTTATGACAAATTCAAAGTTAACACTATGGTCACCAGGATGTCTGTCATGACCCTGTCTCCAGTCCAACATTTATTACAGAAAAGTGTAAACATAGTGAGTGTTACAGTTGTAACCTTCCTTCCAGCTGCCTACTTATTCCACTCAGAGCTGGATTTGCCTGGGAAGTGCTTTTGGATAGGCTCCACCTTATGCACTGATTCAGAACTTTCTGAAATGTAACTATGAGGACAGAGATGTCATGGGACCTGTCAAATAGAGAGGAATCGTGGTTATTTAATATATGGTGAAAATATCCTTAAATTTTTGAGACAGTTCCCTTTCTTTTGGATTGGGATGAGTAATGAAAGGTGGCAAGTTGTACAAAACAGAATATGGTGAAAGGACTACAGTGAAAAGTACATTTCAAAGGAGAATATGTCAATTACTAGAGGCATTAGTTTTATCTAGTGAAGCAAAACATGACAAAAACAAACATGGAGATTTACTTCAGCAAAAACCCAAATGAAATAGCTACGAAGACATCAAAATTAAGATATTGGTCCAACTCCGGAAATAACAGGGAGAAAGGCAATGGCTTGTGAAATATAGGTCAGGCAGATTTAGTGGTTCTCACCGGTATTAAACTTTGATGAATTGAAATCATTGTTTGGTCAGTGTTTTAACTATCTGCACATATTTCTTTCATATTAGTTGAACTATTCAAATGGTGGAATACCATTGACTTGTTGGCTGAGAGCCTGAGGCTTTTTTCCTCCACAGGAGCTTCATTAAATCTTTTCAGTGCACATGGAGAATTATTCCTGGCTTAGAAAATCCTGTTTTGAAAAGCCTAAGAAGGTAAAGTAAGTTTGCTTTTACTGTAATGTCCTTCAAGGCAATATTTTTAAATAAAGCTGGATGTTCTTATTTACAAAGCATTCTTCAAAATACACAGTTGCAGAGAAAGGAATGGAATTCTTTACACTATGCAATTAAAACATTGGCAGTTTGTATTGTTCATGTGTTATTCAAATTTAATATACTTTAACAGGAAGAGGGAGTCAATGAAGATTTTTCCTCTCTTACAAAGAAAATATTTCTTAAAGAGGGAAAAAAAAGGAAAATTATGACTTAAGAATCCTGATTTCTCTCTCATGTCAGGTCATGCCGATGCAGATTTACTTCACTGTCACTAGTCCTTCATTGCTCTCCCTCTAACCCTTCATCATTTTCTTTCTGACCTCTGTACTACTAGTCTTTTTTTACCTGACCGAACAAGAATACTGAAAAAAACCACATAGAGTAGGTTGAAATCAGTGAACTGAGCCATAAGAGATAGTGTTTGAGTCAGTTGAGAAATATTTGCTGTTATAAAACAGGGGTATATCAGAGGTCATCCTTTGAACGAAAATCACATGTAACTAAAATAGTTATGATCTTACAGTAGCTCCTTTTAATTTTTAATTTTTTTCTGCTTGCATATTCTGACTGTAATACCTTTGGGAGTACAGTAAGGAGAAAGCAGTTTACTTTATTCCCTTTCCTTTAGCTATCTGACAGCTCCTTCAACACATCCCTTACCACAACAGCTGTTCACCAGCATTTTTAATTCCATTTCTGGCTTTGGTGATTTTGGAAAGGGAAGATGAAAAAGTTTTTAACCTGACTAACTTTTTTTTATCCTATCTCCTAATGTTTAACACACACATGGCAGTTCCATCCTCTTCTGTTGCTAGAGAGATAACAGTATCTAGCTATGCTGGCCACAAAGTCAGCAACTGAATGACCACTGTTCTCTTTTTTTCTTCCAATACTTCTATGGAATCATTGAATGACTTAGAGTAATTTTCTTGTCCTTGCTGTGACTCTGATTTTTTTAAATGCATATTTTTAAGCCAGGGCAAATCTCAAGAATATATATGTGTCTTATATGAATGCACGAATACAGATATCAATCTATATAGATATATGTAGATACACAGATATAAATATACAAACCCATGTATACACACATATAAAAACATGTTATATTCATTATTAAGTCCAAGGACCTATTACCATTACATTCAATATGATTATTCATTCTCTTCTCTGCAGGCTCTCCATGGGGCTGCCTGGCCATGTTTGACTATTATAAATCAATATTTTATTCCTCAGTAGTATTGATATTACATTGCAGTTAATTATTACCCAAATAATTTCCCAATCTAAATTACAGTGTATTTTTAACCAATGCAATACAATAAAAAAATAAATACAAGCAAACGTGTTTAATTCAAGTCTGCACTGTGATAAGTAATATATTTCAATGCTGTCAATTTAAAAAGGTGGGAAGTTATGAGTTGAAATTACCTATTAGTTCAATAATAGAAGTGATTTTTCTTTTGTCCAAATGTTAGGTTAGAAGGAGTTTTTTTGAGCACCAGTTAAAACAACAACAATAAAACCTAGAGAACCCAAATTATACTAACCTTTTCTAAAGCTATTCCTTTTTAATGCAAGGAAGAATCAACGTGACCTTTTAGGCTTCTGAGCCTTTGTATTCTTCTGAGAATACAAATTAGATAGCTCAGATTGTTTTTTACTGTAGTCTAATCTCTATTGAAGACGAGTGTTTCCTGCAGAAAGGGATGATTTACTTCATTTTGACTATATTTTCTTCAAGAGAAGTAAAATCCTTGCTAACTTCTTCTCTAAAGAGGGATATTTGTGTGAAGTGTATATGAAGTCTTAATAGTTTACCATCAGAAAAAAGGGTTAAAAGCATGTGGTCTGTTACAAAGTCTAATCTACCTGTAACTCTCTCTCTAAAAGAGTGGATAATAAATGTGCCATCATCAGGTGCTATAAATTAACAGTAAGGAACTAAAAGTCAATTATGGCATTTTCAGGCATATGGCTGTAAGAACATTATAATAAATGTATGTCAGAGAGAATGAGATTCACGGAACTGTGCTTGTGTCCTTGCAACCCAAGGATTAAAAATTTAAGACTATACTAAACTTCTTTGTGCTAAGGAAAGAGCGATCCTTGATTATCAAAGAGCACACTCAATTGACACAGCAGGACAGCAAAAGATGTACCCAAGATTCATCATGTCACTCCCAGCTGCTCCATGAGTATTGTAATACCATCTCTCACGGGTGATACTAGATCTGAACAGTCCAAGATACTTTCTCAATGTTATGGCTTTCTTTAATAGTAACAAGAATAAATAAACTGCTCATGCATACAGTGGTTGAGATTTTATAACTGGCAGAATTTCATGCTGTTTTTAAAGTACCATGTGTTCCATAATGTATAAGTAACGCCTATGAGTGATAGCCTTTAAAATGGTGTACTACAAATGCCAGGCATCTAGATTCCCAGGTTCTATATTCAGAGGTTTAAAATCCTGCCTTGTAGGATCTTAGATAATTTTTTTCTCTTCCCTTTATCAATAAACAGATTCATACATTCCAGCTGTTTTTGTAAAATTCTTCAGAAGTGACTAAAGAGAAAAGCTTTTTTTTGCTTTGAAGAACAGATTGACTAGTACTTAAAATTTCTTCTTTTTTCTCTCTAAAGAAATTGCAGGTTTCATCTTTTTGTCCCTTTGTATCTGAGAGAAAAATATCCTATAATCACAATTTTGGTTTGTTTTCATTCAGGTTGCTAATTGATGACATGCGGGCAAACACCTGCCTCCTTTGTATTCACCTCATTGACTGAATGACATTTCACATTATTCCTTTGTACCTATTTCTCTTTAACAATTTTTTAGTTTAAATATTTTTAATATTCTACCATGCATGGAGGATAAGGGGTAAGACCCTGAGCTAGACACGTTTTCATTGTCTACAGACACACTTTGTGATTTTCAGTAATTTTCTTGAGGTAACGTTTATCTCAGTTAACTTTAAACTGCTAAAGTAAATCAATGGAAACAGTGGACAAAAGATCCAGGAGGCAATATTCCCTGTAATAATTAATGACCTAGAATTGGAAAGATGATTCTTGTATAAAGGTCCAGACTGAATTTTTACATGACTTAAGTTGAGGTAAATGTGTGAGGTTTTTGGTTTTGTTTTTGTTTTGGTTTGGTTTTGTTGTTGTTGTTGTTGTTGTTAGGTTGGTTGGTTGGGTTGGTTTGGTTTGGCTTGTTTTTTTTTTTTTTTTTAAGCAACGGTAGTATCAATCGAGAAATAATATTTCTCCAACTTGGAATCAAAAGATCAGAGGGATATTTTGAAGAGATTAATGACATGTTTTAGCGCTTTGTCTGTAAAATGGTGTTATTTTTCCCAAATAGTACAATAAAATCATTAATGGAAATTGATAGTAATTATTAGGCAATGAGAATTTCAGCAGGGAAATATGTAAAATCACCTTGACATACATGCTCAAAATTATTTTAAGATTATTTAAGTTTATTTTCAAACACCTTTTAATAATTATCCTACTACCTCCTGCTTCATATTTGCAGTAAGATTTTAATATCAAGTATGGTTTACATAAAAATATTTTCTTTAAATCATATAAGTGTATAATGTCACTAGTTCTTATTCCTGTAGCTTTCTTCAGAACATAATCTAAATTTTTACTGGTTAAATTCACTGCTGTGATGTCATATATGAACATTTTTTGAAGGGTTTTTTTGTAGGTTACTTTTGTTATGAAAAATTTCTATGATGCTAGTGTAAATAAGTGATTCGGATTTGCCTGGGAAAAATATATGAAAATCATAATGATCGCCCAGTTTTATGCTTGAATCATCTAGTGAGATATTTCTCGTGGTTACATGAGTTATGTTATAGGAACAACCAAACTGACATTATGGTTGAAATCCAAGATGAAGTAGAAAGTTGGACATTTTAACTGAAGGGTTTTTTTAAAAAAGCAAAAGAACAATATTTTTGTAAAATCAGAACTGAAAGACAGTGGTGGAATCTTCTCTTCAGCTTGATTAACTGGGCTGTATCTCCCATCTAGAAAGTGGTTAAAACTTGCTGTAGTATGTGAATATGTTCTGTCAGACCCCTCTCTTTAGATTTACTGTCCATAATATATCTTTACTGTATGACTAAATGGCATTATATAACATTATTTTATTAAAGAAAATTTTATATTGCATCTGGGTATTTTGGTTGATTTGTTGGGGTTTTTTTTTCTTTTTTTTGGGTTATTTTATTTGTTTTTAATTTTGGATTCAGCACTCAGTATAATCTGGC